>JAQFVV010000928.1:0-158441 GCA_028023455.1 Epiperipatus broadwayi | reverse complement strand
CAATATATATATATATGAGCTACAGCTATGTATTTTAATAAAATAAAAAAATAAAAAAATGTTATGGAAAAGTTAAAATTTATAATTTTTAGGGGCACATCTCAAAAATATATACATGAAATATATATATATATATATACGACTAAAGGAGTGGGATGGAACATAAGGTTTGAACATAGGTTATTACTTGGTAAGTGGATGGAACCATGACGCTCAATATTAAGCTAAGATTGACTGTTTCAATATAAAGTATTGTTTTAAATACTGAATAATTATTTATTGATTGGTATTTATTTAGCATACTTTATTATATTCATTCAATTATAAATGAGATTATTATCCACAGGACATTATAAAATTAGTATTTTTTTTTCTTTGATTCATATTTTATTGAGATACAAATGATGTCCAACTTCAGGTCTCATTTTTAATCCATTACATAGAATGATCATATTTATTTTTATAAAGTGCAAACAGTATTGAAATTAAATTGAGAGACTGCAAAACCTCTTGTGCTCATTACTATAACAGCCAATCAGATTGTAAATACAAGACAAAGAATTTAACAAGAATAGAGTGCTCCACCCTATTCTTTACTTATATTTCTATATATCCAAGTCAGTCTAAAGTACTTAGATCTGAAAGTGTGAATATTGAATATCTTCACACTTAACTCACTGAGTTTAAATTACAAACATACAGCATGAAATCCTACAATTTACTACACAGTAATTTTTAGATGTTATAACATGCAGTAATGTATATAAATAATATTTATTTTTATAAAGTGCAAACAGTATTGAAATTAAATTGAGACTGCAAAACCTCTCGCGTTCATTACTATAACAGCCAATCAGATAACATCTAAAACTACTGCATAGTAAATCATAGGATTTCACACTGTATGTTTGTAATTTAAACTCAGTGAGTTAAGTGTGAAGATATTTAATATTTACACTTTCAGATCTAAGTACTTTAGACTGGCTTGGATATATAGAAAGACAAGTAAAGAATAGGGTGGACCACCCTATTCTTGTTAAATTCTCTGTCTTGTATGTATGATCTGATTGGCTGTTATAGTAATGAGCACGAGAGGTTTTGCAGTCTCTCAATTTAATTTTAATAGCGTGATCAACAACTGAGCTATATTTTATTCTGGCTATATTAGAATTATTATTTCCCATTGCATATTTACGATCTGTTATAAATTCTGGCTAAATCAGTGGGTTTATAATAGAGGATAGTATACACACATATTTATTCTGTTATTAATTATGTCACAATGTGCAGAGCATAATTAAACAGTTTCATTCTATTATGGCCTTTTTATATTCAATCTGTTACAAATGGTTCACAAATCTCTAGGGCATTAAAAGAAGAGTATACTTATATTTTAATCTGCTATATATGGTATCTTAAATTTAAGGGTGATAATAAAGATTTTTTTAATCATCATCTTTTTAATCAGTTATAAAATGCTGTCCAAACCTGTAGGGCAACTTTCTATCCTGTTATTAAATAAAACATTCTATTTAATCGTTTAAATGCTGTTATAATAATTTATACTACCAATTTGTGTTTGACAATGCATAGAATCAGAAAGCAATCCACTTCCTTACTAATAATTTTGTTCGAATGCTAATGTGAATGTATGCCATTTATTATAATAGCAGTTACTTTTTGAACGATTGTATAAAGTATTATATACTTTCTCCTGAATTGAATATGAAACATAATTAATTTAATAGATAACTATATATTGAAATCATATATTTATTTCCATCTAATTGACTTTCATTCAAAATTGAACCTTGTCCAGATATTATGCTAATTCAAAATTGTCATATGATTTACATATCATTTTAGCATCCCCTCTAAGATGATATGTAAATCACATAACATCTTGACAAGGTTCAGTTTTGAATGGAAGTCGATTAGTTGGAAATAAATATATGTTTTAAATATATAATTGTCTATTACATTGATTATGTTTCATATTCATTTAAGGAAAAAGTATAAAAGAAAGTCAACATTATGGTTTTAAAAAAAAATAACTATCAAGTGATAGTATTATATATATATATATATATATATATATATATATATATATATATATATATATATATATATATATATATATATATATATATGAGTGTGTGTTTATGTATAAACGACAAACAAATAGTAATTAATATAAAAATATTATTACTTCTATATATTTATACTAAAAAGTCATAATGTGTCTGAAATGTTTGTCATGCCTGAAGAATTATAGCTGACTTTAAATATTCAATCGCATTTAACATGCAAAAGATTTTGTAAAATAAATTAAAGCACAAAAAAAAAATTATAAAAGCAAATTTTAAATGTAGTCAAATAATTTGTTTTTGATAATCGTTTATTAACTGAGGAAGCAATGGTTTTTTACTATGAGAGGCTGTCAGATCTCCTACTCGTCTGTATAAGACAGCGTCTGATTTCTTATTATATTCTTGTTAATCATAAAGATTATTGGACAAAAAACTTTTAACTACATTTTTCTTTTTTCTTTTCATAGTTTTTACATAAAAAAGATATATGCATGTTTGTGGTGTTTATTTCCGTGAGGTTCAATGCTATAAAAATATAATAGCTGACGTTTCGTAACACTATAATAATACTATGAATTCATCATTTATCTGTGAGAATATTAGAACTAATATATATCAAATGACAAACAAATGGTATTTATTTTGTATAATAAAATAATTAAAATCTGTACTTCAAATAATGTCCAAGATTTTTTATTTTTCTATGCTTAATTAAGTGAAGATTGTATTAAAAAAAAGTTATAACATAACTAAAACATAAATATATTACATACAATTTAATCTTAGTAAAGTGTAATTATTATTTTTAAATTATGATTTCTGAAGCTTAAAATGTTCCAATTTTTTTCAAAATATTTTTTTGCTATTCAAATTGTAAGGAAAATTAAATGTTCATCATTTTATTATTACTTTGCAAAAATATAGTCTATATATTTAAAATAGCAACCTGCAATTCCATATCTAAACATAGTTTCTTTAAACTATATCAAATTCTATTTAGAAACTGTTTATTTTCCTCTAAGTGCAAAAAAAAAAAAAAAAACAGCATATAACTATTTTGCACATTATTTACTTTAATATTTATAATACATCTTATAAAAACACGTACTGCAAATATCAGAAAAAAATCACAAAATATAAAAATTGAACATATTCATTCAAGCATTATTCTAATACGCGCATAAATCTGCTGTCATTTGTTATTCTAATATCTAATCAATATGATCAAGTTTAATATTAGAAAAATATCAAGATTAATTAATAATCAGAGAATCATTATCAAAACACTTCTTTTTCAATTAAATTAGTCCGAAGTTATATCATATATATATGATCTAGAGTTTATATCATGTTCGAGTGTCGGTAGTGCCAGAAATCAATCCTTGGATCTCACATTCGAGTCTGATACTCTAAACCGCACAGATCTTTATATATAATAAAATTATGCTTTCGGTATGCACACATTAATGATACTTGCATTCTATATATGAGGTATAAATATTTATCATCATCAAAGGATAGTGCACTAATGTCATCGAACTAATAAAACTTTTAAATTTTTCATAAAAAAAAACTGAAGAAAAATGTTTTTTACAATATATATATATATATAATAGTTGTTATACCTAAATAAATTATTTTAATCTCCTGCACATAATAATTTCCGCTTTTATTTTTTCTATATAAACTCTTAAATTATAGTGTTTAACGTTTTAATTATATAGACTACATGTTATTTATATCAAATCATGGATAAGAAGAGTCAAAATTAATATTCAAAAACTACTATAAACTAGGAAATAAATATAGTAAAGAATCATCCTAGAATAGGTATCTGAATTTGTATGCATGTGGTAGCCTAAAATCCGCGGTAAGATTTATATTTCGGTTTTTGCAAAATTATTTTTTTTTTTTTTTTTTTTTTAAATATTTAACATATATAAATTTTCCTGAATATTTAAAAGCTTTATGAGATTTCGTTATGAGTTAAGATTAATAATTGTTGTTCATTTAGGGATTTTTGGATGAGTACAGTTATTATTTTTGAATTAAGTGAGTCCACAATGTAATTTCTATTTTTTTAATTATTTTTCCTCATTAGTATTAGTAAAATTGGATTTCTGTTCTTGAAAAATATATAAAGCACGTTAATTATTAGATAAAAGATAGAAATTTGAGTTTAGTATAATTTTAGAAACAATTTTATGACTAAAATAATATTTATTGATGTATTTTGGATTCGTCAGTTTAGGTATGTGATTATGTAGAATCTTAATACAATTATATCATTTAATAAAATTGTTAGAGTTATTGAATAGCATTTTGAAATCGATTATCGTTATCTATCTACTTCTAATATTTAACTAAAGTTATACATTATTCTTTATACATTTATTCTCAGCACTTAACTTGATCATTATCAATATTTTTTAGGATTGAATCACTTTAATATTATATTTATTTTAATGAATTAATATCGATTCTAAATGAAATGTGTCTGGGAGGGGGGGATTTAACTTTGTGTATTTCAAAAAAACTTCTAAATTGTAACCTAAAGCATGGCTTGATCACTATCCTCATTTTTATATAATTGGCAGTAACTGTATTTTTAGATGAAAATATACCTTAGATAGTCAAAAAGTATTGTTCTTCCATAAATAATGCCTCAACTTGTGGCCAATTAAATTCATTTATAATACATAAACTTTTGGTTTAGAAAGTTTCAGAATATATAAACAGTTGTATAATATGTATGTATACACCCTTTCTCTGTTTCATAAATAAATGTCTTCAAGGTTGTGACTTGACAAAAGCACATAGAGTGATAAATCTCAAGGTTTATCCCTCCATTTCTTCTTCATTACATAAATTATATATCAACCATTAGCTTGCTGATTACAATATGCTAAAGATGATGAACACCAGCAGAAAATACATTATTAGTTAGCTTTTTTATGCACATTTATTTTATTTGTTTATGAGACTTCCTTCTTTTACATTCATTTTGTGACTGTTAAGCTATATTGAAAATAAAGAATAGAACACTATATTAAAAATGGAAGATCGTAAAACACACACTCAGGAAGCTAATTGCAATTATCAGAAATTCAAATTGGTAACCCTGAAAAAATATAGCTTACTTATTATAAACCAAAAAATCATCATATGATCATCATATTACAAGAACTAACATCTATTGATTACCCAAGCTAACAATAGATAGCAATACAATAGTAGAAAAAATTGAGTATATCTAATATTATAATATTGTTTCTATTATTTATTTACTTTGTTGACAGGAGACAATATATTCATATTGTGAATGAATTTCAATCAAATTATTGTAAATTCCTTAAATTTGTTTAAAAAAAACACATGATAAAATTTTAACTATAATTGATAAGATATTAATGATTTTAACAAACTAGTAACAAATAATCAAAATATATGCAAAATATATTTCTTTTTGAACAATGATATGTATGATCAATATGTTGTTAAACAGCTATTGTGACTTTTTTAATCATCATTCTTTAATAATAAATAATTAACATTATATCCTTTATTAAGGGTTTTTTTCCTGAAAATTTGAAGGCTTTTTCATGAAGAACTTGTTCACATGGATGTAATATGGTCCCAATCCACATCCTATACAGAATGCCAGCAGTTTTTTCTACAAATGTTGCTCTTTCACTAGATATTAAAAGAAATACTTTGATGAACAAAAATTGAAAAATTTCTGCCCCCCCCCCCCCGTATTTACTCACATAAACTAAAAAAAATACTTGACATAAATAATTTTTGATATATTTAAAGATATATAAAATTTATATTAAAATATATTAGAAACAACAGCAATAGTCAAATGTTCTTAAAACTTATGCTTATATGAATAAAATAGACTATACTTAAAATATATTGGAACTGTTTCAGTAAAAGTAATTATAGTTTTATTTTGATCTAGAAGACTAGTTTGCCTAAATGTATTTCAATTATCTTTTAATTTAATAATCTATACATTTCAATTAATATATTTTAGCATGAAGTTGCTTTTATGCAGTGATTTCAAATAGTTCTTATAGTTGTGGGATAATAAAACAAGCCTTGAAATACTTATTTTTAGATATTTAATTTTTGTAATTCACCATAAACAATTTTAACAATATAACTATTAGAGAATCTTTTATCATGTTCACATTATCTTATCGTCTACTGGAAAATATTGCCAGAGAAAATAAAACTCATAAGATAATTACTCTCAATTTTATATTTTGCTTTTTTATTTATCGCTTTTATTTTTGTTAAAGATGGGATTTTTGACATTGAGTATAAAAGGCAGTAAAAAATTAAAAATACAATCCAAATAAATTATAATCTCAACTTCAGATTATTTTTATACTTTTTTGTAGCTTAATACGTGTAGTAATTATTTTTCCATGTATATATTAATTAATAAACAAAAGACATTATGATTGTGACTAGAAGACATTTGAAATTTTGGATAGTCATAATTCTATATCAATTTAAGGTGTTTTGGAAAAATATAATTGTTTTTTGATGAAGTAACACAGTGTTTATAATATTTATCTAAGTCCAATCAGATACTAGCTCGAACCAATTAATAAAAAAATGATTGCAGAAAATTCTTATTTAGTTAATCAAAGTTTTTGGGTGGGGTATCTAATATTTTTGTTTAGTCATTCTATGTTTAATTATGGAAATACAGCTTTAACTAAATCAAATGAAAATTTCAAATATATCCGCATCAAAAAGATTCAATTCAAAGCATTAAAGCTACGATATAGTTTTAATTACATATATAGAAAAATATTATAACTTCAAAAAGATTTTAATAGAATATTTTTTTTTAGAAATCTGGAAGTTTTCATAAATTATAGTATAAAATATATTGCTATGATAAGAAAAATATTTATTGCCTATATTTTTGGAGTTGATTAAATGGAAAAAAAATATCCTTATATTTAATACTCATTTTAGATGTTTATTCTTTAATTTCTGAAAGTACTTTAGAACAATTTACTCAATATTATGTTTATTTTTTAAAATGTAATTTATAAAAAAATTAAAATTATCAATTTATAATTGCTGTTGCAATTAGTTTTTTATACAATGTTATGCATGATTTACTCTTTTAATAATTTGGCAACGACAACAATAAGTTATTTTTTGATAAATTCAACACTAATATAGACATTTCAAAATGATTCAACGTAGTTCACAACTGATACCTCCCCCAACAATACAAATTTGCCTAATGCAGATTTTAGTGAAGATTTTTGTTGTTTCATGGACTACTATTTATAATTATAGTTTCAAGCATTGATTTGATATCATTCAGAATCAAAGAGAAAAATAATACCAAGTAGTCATTTATTCAATTATTATTTTATGTTGTTTTATAACAACAAAATTTGTACTTTTATTTATGACTTTTCTCAGGATTTACTTCACACAGAAGTCAAAAAGTACGACAAAAGTGATTTTGAAAACGATTGCCCACTAAATAACATTGAGGTAAATAAAACACCAATAAAAAATATTGGAAATAAAATTTATAACATAAATTATCAAGAATAATATGATACTCAATATTTAATAATTAATAAAAAATAGATATATTTCATGTGTTTTTAATTTATATAACAATAATGATTTTGATTTAATTTGATGATTGCTCCCATTTTGTAAATAATTTTATTTATAGCAATTTAGTAAAGTTTTTTTAATAAAAAAAATCATTTTGGCATTTGTTTTAGCTGAAACAAAAAAAAAAAAAAATTTAAAAATCATTTGTTTAAGAAAAAAATTGCACAATTTGCAATGCTGTTTAAGCAGCAGTTTAGTACTAGCATTACGGTCATTTAAATATGAAGTTATATTTTGAAAGAATAAAGTTTTTTTTTTATTCCAGGACTTTTTTATATATAAATTTTAGTTAATGTCTACACACACTACATTTTTTTAAAATAACAACAACAAAAAAAATTACAAATCAAAATATAAACTTAGTTAAATGTTCTTCCAACAAGTCAAGCGATACTATTGATCTGATCTAGAGAAGGGTTAAGCTGACTTTCCAATGTTTTATGTCTGACATATATGTATAACTATGTTCAAAGAATGATCTCACTATTTTTTTTTTCATTTTATCTGTATTATAATAAAATAGGCACAATTCTTTTGTCTAATGACTTTTTTTGGAAAAGAATTTAAGATATTATAATATATACCTCTATCTTGCTTAGTGCATATCCTTTATGTGAAGATGCACAATATCCATCATCATCAATTTGGACCCACTATTTTGATTTACAATTGATTATTCACTATAACAATCATAAAAAATGTAAAAAAATGTGGTGGCCATTTTGTAAGATAGATGACATCATATGATAGTTATTAACACTATGTCATCTAAAAGCACAATAATGACTTTCATGCTGAAATTGTGCTGTACAAAGTTTATTCATAATACACCATACAGTACATAATATTAGTGCTGTATACAATATTTTGATTATAAATTTAAAATATGATAAATGAATGTACAGTATTTTATTCAATTTTCATCCAACATCTTTGCAAGACAATCAATTCATTAATGATATATTCAAAGTAAAGATTTTCATTGTTAATGATTACAAAGCTCATCAAAAAGTGTTTCACTCATGCAATAATCAAAATCATATTTTAATGATATACAACAACCAAATACATTAGTATCCTAATAAATTTTAAAATGTGTACATTAGTTTAAAAACTGTAGACTGTATTTATTCACTTTTATAGATTAAAATTTTTA
The DNA here is from genome assembly GCA_028023455.1 of Epiperipatus broadwayi. Taxonomy (NCBI): domain Eukaryota; kingdom Metazoa; phylum Onychophora; class Udeonychophora; order Euonychophora; family Peripatidae; genus Epiperipatus; species Epiperipatus broadwayi. The sequence goes on along the minus strand of JAQFVV010000928.1, from coordinate 149,528 downwards.
CTAACAATACTTTGCTTATGGTATAGTAATTTAATTATTGTAATTGTTATTTTGAAGAAAAAAAGGAAAGACTTCATAATAATAAACTTTGTATGATTAAAATTACTAAATCTAAATTAACAATAACAATCTATTTTCTTGATTTTAAAACATCTCATAACGTTATGGCACATGTTTAACTATGAAGAATGAAACAAAAGAAAAAAAACATTCAGTATAATATTGTTAAAAAAACGTGATTTGAAAAATATTTATATCTTCAATATTTGTTTAAATGGTTTGTCTGCATTAATTGAAAAATTGTTAAAATCACTTCAAAGGGTTACCATATTAATAAAATGCAACAACTCATGACAAAAAAAATTCACCACAAGAGTACTATTTAACTATTGTATAAAGTGATCTTTATTTAGATCTGCATAGTCATCATCATCATCAACCATTATCAATCCACTGCAAGATGCAGGTCTCTTCAATTCAATCCATCTCTGATCTTCTCCACATCATCCCGGCACACTTTCTTATTTCATCCATCCATCTCACATATAGTCTCTTTCTGGGTATTTTACAATCACTTGGAATCCTGTTTAAGATTTTAATTGACCATCTATTATCATCTTTTCTAGCAATATGTCCATCCCAATTCCATTTCAGTATTTTTAATTTGTTCAATGAAGTCAATAACACCTGTTTGTTCTCTTACCAATATATTGTGTTTTTGATCTCTTCTTGTTCTTCCCAACATGCATCTTTCCATACTTCTTTGAGTGGTCTGAAGTCTGTAAAAAAAACAAATATTAAATATTAATTACAAGATGCAAACAAAGAATGTACTACATATATATATTTTCCTTTCTTAATACATCAGAATATATATATATATATATATATATATATATATATATATATATATATATATATATATATATATATATATTCTGATATATATATATAAGTAGTTTTGGCAATGTGCAATACTCTAATTTTGCTATTCTTACACTAATGATAAATAACAAGTCTTTATAATCAATTAAATAAGTTTTTACTAAGCATTTTTGTAATATTCTAAATAATTTCATGTAATTAATATAATATAATAGTACAAATTTGGAAAAAAATAAAACTTCAGTATAGATTTATTTTTCAGTGCAACATTAAAGAGTTGTGCTGAAAAACAGACACAAAAATTATTAACTGCTAGTTTACTTTCATTTTCTCGGCCATTATGCTACACTTTTGGACAATTAAAAAATGCATATTTTTTCTAGGAATTCTATTTACATTTTCAGTTAGAATCATGTTTGCAACTAATATGGATATGTATAAATCGAAAAAAATCTCTGAACTTGGAAACCCAAATACATGTTTTAAGTCACTTAGAAAAAGAAGGAAATCATATCTGGGGATTTATTCATGTTTACCATCATCAGTATTTTTAAAAACCAAAACAAAATTCCTCAAACCATTGTAGATATATCAAAACTTTCCAAAATCATGAAATTATGACATCTTATGTAAAAACATTCCAACAAGTACACCAACTATTCATTTTAAACTTCTCTATATCCTGAGCTATCATCTGATGCATTCTTCCAAAAAAAAAACTCAAAAGATTTAGAAGGCAATAATGAACCTTAGAATAAACAATTCATGATTCAGAAAATTAGGTAATTATAATTGATCAATGAATCACTGGAAAAAATAATTTTAAGATGATTTTTTTTACATAGATTTAAGTTGCTTTATCATACACACATACATATGTACATATTTTAGGTACATGCTTACATAATACACATAGCACTGTTCACATAAGCATATAATGTACATTAAGGTTTTTTATTACTATATATAATAATAGTTTGCATACATTTGCTGCATCCTGTTGTTGATGGGGATTGATATATTCATTTTGCACTACTTGTAGTTAAGCAGTTTTGTGTATATTTATTATCATTATATTTTGATGAATTTATTATTGCTGTATTCACATAAGTTTTTTTCTTATTGTTGTTGGTGGAAATTGAAGAATCTGGTGTTGTGTAGATTGCAGCCACGCATTCCTGTGCAGATGCCATGTTATATTTTGATGTTACTTTGATTCATTTTGAAAAAAACAAAAAACAAAAATTTGCTTAGCTTCTGAATGAAAGTTCTCTCCAAATAAATAGGTATAGCTGTTGATTTTTGTCAGCAAGTGTTTTATCAAATATTTTTTTATTTTCCGAGAACTTTCCCACTATTTTTTTACAGCTGATAATTAATGCACTCGATTTGCTACTCAGTAAGATTGCATTATTATTATTATTATTATTATTATTATTATTATTATTATTATTATTATTATTATTATTATTATTATTATTATTATTATTATTATTATTATTATTATTATTATTATTATTATTATTATTATTATTATCATCATCATCATCATTACTATTATTATTGTTAATATTATTATTATTATCATTATCATCATCAACATTATTATTATTGTTAATACTACTATTATTATTACTATTATTTTTATTATTATCATCATCATTATTATTATTATTGTTAATACTACTACTACTACTACTACTACTACTACTACTACTATTATTATTATTATTAATATTACTATTATCATCATCATTACTATTATTATTGTTATTTTTATTATTATTATTATTATTATTATCATTATCAACATTATTATTATTGTTAATACTACTATTATTATTACTATTATTGTTATGATTATCATCATCATCATCATCATTATTATTGTTAATACTACTACTACTACTACTATTATTATTATTATTATTATTATTATTATTATTATTATTATTATTATTATTATTATTATTATTATTATTATTATTTTTCAAAAGAGAACTTTATTGCTCAAACAATTTTTTCTATAATTACATTTGTATACATATGCTTGCTTACATGGCAGTCATTCCATATGACTGAATTGGTTGATGTATAAGATTGCATAGGTCAAGGGTGGGGGTTAAAATTTTGATAATGGGTATATTAATTAGATATTTCAATATTATTGTTAATTTTTATTACATTGATTTTATTAATTGCATATTTGAGTAAATTTTAAAGAGAATCTCAATATTAGTTTTAATAAGTACATCCAGGAATTATAAGTCAGAATTGCTGAATTGTACCAATTTATTGTTTTTCCTTTCTTATAGTATAGTTCTGTGAGTAGTTTGTTTTGGAAGGAGAATGAATGCCTTCTGGTGTTGTTACTTATCAGAAATGTACATTTTATTTACCAGAAGGCATATAGGACAAAAGTTGCTACTCTTACCTTTAGTGTTGATTTGCCTTGGTATGTGCTGATGATTTCCTTGATTGATATATGTGGGTGCTGATATGTATTACACATTTTTTTTATTTCCTCTAGTGCTGTGCATTGGCATAACAGATGTTGTAGTGTTTTTTCTGCATGGTGACATAGCCTGTAGAATGGGTCTATTGCGATATACATTCTTTTGTGGTAAAAAAGTAGGTTGTTGGTTTGCATTTAGATTCATTTTTAACATGAAATCAAAAAATTTAGGTTCTAGTGCCCATCTGTAATTGTGGATTAATTTTTTATTGTATATTCCTAGCATTAATGGGGGGAGGGGTCATGTTTTGTTCCTAGTGTATGAAAGTGTAAATTTTCCAGAGATGTATAAATGTTTTGGAAGTGGCCTGTCTGTCAGAGTAATTTGTATTAGGCATTTTAATTTTGGCGATTGGTCTATTATAGTGATTACCAGGTTTCTTAGTCTTTGTATGCTAAAAGTGTCTATATTATGTAGTCCCAAACCATTTTTACAGGGGTTTATAAGCTGTTTGATTGATGTTGCAACTGTTTGTGTACCATAAAAGTGGTTGCAAATAGATCTGATTTTTGATTTGAATACCTATGAAAAAGATATGATTGGTAAGTAGTATATAATATTTGTTATGATAAGTTGATTTATCAGTTGTACTTTGAATATATTGATAGATAGGTCTTTGATAATAAATCACTGATGCATTAAGCTTCATCTTTTATTCTATTCTGTATGTGACATCTCATATCTGTAACTCCTAGGTGAAATGGGAATTCTAAAAATGCACTTGGTTTTGCTTTCTATATATGTGTGCATGGTTTGCCAATCAATAATAATCAAGCAATAGTCTTGGTTGCATTGAATTTTAGCTTGTATTGATTTGTGTATTCTTGTATTATTTTTTTGCAATTTGGGGATTTGCTTTTTTGAGGACAGGAAGACTGTTATCTCATCCATGTATGCTATGCATGCTATGTGTTGTGTGGTACCAGGTATCTGTATTCCAGTAAGGGTTTGTTGTATTTTTTGTAGTAGGGGTTTAAAACATAATATGAATAGTAGTGAGCTCAGCAGGGATCCCTGCAATATAGATTGCATGGGAACAAAAGATGGTGAGTTTCTTCTGTTGAATGCTACATGAATTTTTCAGTTTAGGAGCAGATTTGCTATTAAGCCTAATTGAGTTTTGATTATTGTAATGTTTTCCAGCATATCCATGAGTGTAGGGATGTCTATTGGGTCAAATTCTCCTTCAATATTGAGTTGGACTGCTATTGGTCCAAATTGTATTTTCTTTTATTGAATTTAAAATAATAATAATTATTGTTGTTATTTTTATTATTATTATTATTAAATAAAAAAGTAGAGCATACCATAATAATAATTCACAATTCTTCAATGATATTAAAAAAAAAGGGGGGGTGCATTTCTTAAGTTTGTTCAAGTGACTCTAAGCATTAAATACTAATTTTCATTTTCCCCATGGTTTGTTTAGTTCAGAAATGGCACATTAGATATGTGGTTCTAGATCGCTGTTAAATCATTATTGTAACTGATATTAACACTGAATTTTTTTAATAATGCATTTTATGCAAGCCTTCATTTATGATTTATTATTTTAAAAAAAAAACATTTAAAGAAATCACTATATTATGGGAAGTTGACAAAGATGAAATGTCTTTACTCTCTTGTTAAATGCAAAAAGTCATTTCTTCAAATCATTCCATTATTACAGTCTCACTTTTACACAAAATTTTTGCAATAAACAGATTAGTTGTTGATAATCATTTAAAATAAAAGTAATAATACACTTTTATTTGCTTAATTTATATTTTATTTTTTAAAAATAAATGTTAATAAACTTGACTTTAAAAAAAACCATGGCATGTTTTGACCACACTTACCTAACAGAATTGACAAGGAATTAGACTCTTTATAAATATTGTAATAATTATAAAACAAATATCAGATTTTGAAGCAAAATTAAATATATTTATCATTAATCAACATTTATTTGTTCAAATTAAAATAAAAAAAGTGTTTATTTATTTTATCAAGTTAATTTACTTTCACTTCCTAGTATGAGATTTATATATTTATGAATAATCGTTCATTATTTGCAAATTTTAAATATAATATTTTAGAGTGTATTTGTTTTTAAAATTGAATTTTAAAAAAAATCAAATTTAATTATTTGAATTTTAGTATAAAATATTCAATCTTTCATTTGAAATTCTGAAACTTTTATCAAGTATAACAATAGAAAACAATTTGATTTGAGATTGCTACTTGTGAATTATTTCAATAACTGCATGGAGAGTTCATTTCAGCATAAAATGTTATTAGATATTTTCAGCTCAAAATATTATACATTTTCATTAAATATTAACCTTCTAACCGATTAATATTTTTTTCTATTATCACTGGTCTCATATTTGTGAATGTTCAATATTTCATTTTAATATTAAACATTTTTTCTATATTAGAATTCAATAAATTCAATGGAATTTATTGAATATATAAGTTCACAAATCAAAAGTACTTTAAAACATCATATTTGAATTTTTCAAAATATTGAAAAAATAATAAAAGAGTTCATAATGAGATCAAGTCTTTTTTCATTATTGGATGATGGGTTGACAAGCAACCATGGAGTAACTCCAGAAAATCGACAATGTCTTCATTGAATAAAATGTATTTATAAAACAAGAATGAATAAATGTGGAACACTGATAGATCTACAAAATTCTGCTTTAAAAATCAAAATTGCATTTATAATTTTTAAATTATTTCAACAGATTCCAGCATGATGTTTATAAAAGTGTTAGCCATCAGTTTCACCAGGTGTGGTAATTGTACTGCATACATACATAGGTACGTAATTATATATATATATATATATATAAAAGGGCACAATATATATATATATATATAAACATTATGATAAATGCTCTTTCAAGCCAATGCATTCAAATCATATCCAAAAATCTTGAAATAGTCTAACAAATGCTCTTGATTTGCGAAATTACAAAGAACTAAAGTCATCAAACACTTGGAGGCTCATTTAATTTATTTTGATTTTGCCATGTATAAGAATGTACTGATTTTTTTCTGATTTTTTTTAAAGAATTAATGCATTGATATTTTATTAATTTTGTTTTCTGCTTTCAAATAAATATGTATATTGAAATAATAATGTGAAGCGTTATGCAGAAGAGTGGTTTAAAGAAGAAAGACTACCGGCACTATTTCCATACAAATAAACACATAATACATTGAGGGTCATATTAATAGAGTTAAAAATAATTAAGACGAGGCACATTCTAATAATTTTTTTTTAATAATAATGTTTTAAAATGTTTAATAATAATACATTAAAATATATAATTAAAAAAAAATGAAATAAATGTATATTAATGAATTAAAAAAATATATAAGTATGTAGTTGCCATTTTCTTTTTTACACATAGTTTGTTTGAATCCTTAAAACTAAAGAAACATTACTTAAATACACGAAAATAACCTTAGAATACAAAATAATTTTAGAAATTGGGGGGGGGGATCTTCCTTCTTGACAAGCTCAGGATAAACTGATCTGAGTGAGGACAAAATGATTTCAGTTCATTGATTATAATCTTGATAATTATATGAAAAAATTAAAACAAATATAATTACCAGAACAAATCGAGACTGAATGAGTGACTATTACTAAATTAACATTCATCCAGAAAATGTTAAGATAAACAAAATGGAAAAAAAAGCATTAGCATCCAGAATCAACAATGAAAATTTTAATATTCTTTTTTTACTTATGATTATTACAATATATATATATATATTATTACATGGAAAAATATATTGTGCACATACTTAATAAGTTTGTGATATGATTTTTATATCCCATTTTATTTTTGCCATTTCTAATAAAGATCTAAAGTGATCACAAATAGTAAAACTATCTTATTTGCTGTTTTAATATCTAAAATTCAATTTAAAATATTGTCTTTCCTGAACTTCTGCTATTAAAGTTATATTTTTTATTACTAAAATCAAAATTTATTTTTATTTATATTATACTACATATTTTAAAACAATTCTGTCCTATTATTTATCTTTAGAGTCTACTAATTAATAATTTTATATCAGTGATTTTTTTTTTTACAATATGAAATATAAAAATAATTTAATTTGTAATACAGGAACTCTTTTATAAATATTTTTTGTCTTTCTAAGAGATCAATTAATGCTTAATCCGTGTCTTGTCTGGAATTTAATACCAACAAAATTTTTAATTGTAAAGAAGCATTATCATTATGTTTAATAATTTGATAAATAATTGTATTGGTTTATCAGCATATGTACTAAAAAATCCAAAAATAATGTCATTTTTATTGATATTGTTTAACTGTTTTTTTAATGAACTATGATGTACGAAAGAATGAAATAGCTTTAAGGACCATAATATAATGCAATTTTTAATACTATTATTTTTTCAAGATTGCATGTAAAAATTACAAAGAAAAAGCTTTCAAATTAAACCTTAGAGTGAAAAAAAACAGAGATCACATTTTTTTAACTATACATATCATCAACCATTATCAATCCACTGCAGGATGAAGGTCTGTCCAAGATCAATCCATCTTTTCCTATCCTTAGCTTCTATTCTCCACATCACCCTTGCACATTTTCTTATTTCATCCATCCATCTCACATGTGGTCTCTTTCTGGGTCTTTTACAATCTCTTGGCATCCACTTTAAAATTTCAATCGGCCATCTATTATCATCACTTCTAACAATATGCCTAGCCCAACTCCACTTCAGTCTTTTAATTTTGTCAATGAGGTTAGTAACACCTGTTTGTTCTCTTACCCATACATTACATTTTTGATCCCTTCTTGTTACTCCCAACATGCATCTCTCCATACTTCTTTGAGTGGTCTGAAGTCTCTGTATTGCTCTTCTATTAAGTGTACAAGTCTCAGATCTACAAGTAAGAACTGACAAAACATATTTATTAAAAACATTCTTTTTCAAACACATTGGCATATTTCCTTTTAGTATCAAGTTATTTCTACCAAAAGCACTCCAACCAAGTTTAATTCTATGATTAATTTTATCCATTATATTTTCATCTGCATTAATAATCTGACCAAGGTATTTGTAACTGTTAACTTCTTCTAACTCATCATAATGAATCTTTATTTCCATATTATGAGAAAATCTATTAAACATTACTTTAGTCTTTTTAACATTTATCTTTAGTTCTTTTTTTCTACTTTCATCTGATAAATCCTGCAACATTTCCTGTAGCTCTAAAGCATTATTTGAAAAAAAACAATTATATCATCTGCAAAATCTAAATGACTTAAATAATATCCATTTACTTTCACTTTCTTAGCTTCCCATTTTAATCTACAAAATACTTCTTGCAGCACTGCTGTAAAAAGTTTTGGAAATATGGAGTCACCCTGTCTTATTACTCTTTTCAAGGTTGATTTTCCTACTATCATTATGTAATCTAATTGTTGCTGTTGCATTTTTATAAATATTCTTTAAAATATAACAGTATCCTGGATCTACACCTTGATGATCCAATTCTTTAATTACTGAAGAAATGTTTATAGAATCAAATGCCTTTTCATAGACTACAAATCCTAAGCATATTGGCATATTGGCAACTCATATTCATTTGCCCTTTCTATAATTTTTCTCAATACTTGGATATGATCTACTGTAGAAATACCACTTTTAAATCCAGCTTGTTTTCTTGGTTGGTGAAAATCCAGTGTTTTCTGTAGCAAGTTGTAATTATCTTAGTAAAAATTTTGTATAAAACTGATAAAAGACTGATAGGTCTGTAATTTCTAATATCTTCTTTATCACCTTTTTAAAATATTAATATTAATACTGCATTCTTCCAATCTTCTGGTACATCTTTATCATTTAGACATTTGGTTATAACTTTGCTAAAAAAAATTATATTTCTTCACATGCTTTTTTTAAATATATCAATTATAATTCTATCATTGCCTGAAGCCTTCACTTTCTTCTTAAATTTAATTGCAGTCTCACTTCCTCATTCAAAATTCTGGGTAATTCGGAAGATATAATAGGTATAAGAGGCACTTGTTCTTTATTACTATATAATTCTTGATAGAAGACTTCTACACACTTCATGATGTTCTCTTTCTTTTTAGTAATAATGTCATCTTTTTTTCTTATTGCAGATATAAATTTTCTACCAATACCAAAATGTTGTTTTACACTCTTTAGAGTTTTATTCTCTTCTACAGTTTTCCTTGCTAATTCACAATTATACATTCTTATATCATTTTCTGCACCATTTTACAAAATTTGAGATATTCAATCTTTTTTAATGCATCATTATTGTATATCTACATATTCCTTCTTTTCTTCATAAATTCTCTAGTTTCAGTAGAAATTTTATTAGTCAATCACTGCTTTTTTCTACCAGCTATCTTAGTGTAGCTCTTATTTTCCTATTAATGTCATTCAAATCTGAATCATGTTCAAAATCTACTAATACTTGAAACCGATTTGTAAGTTCTAATTTAAATTCATTAAAATGTTTCTGAAGATTAGGGATATCAACTGTAAATATTGTTTTTCTTAATAATTTTTGTCTCTCTAGTTTTACATTAACATGTATCTTACATCTTACTAATCGATGATCACTTCCTGTGTTAAATTTATTAAGAACATTACAATCTTAAAATATATATTTTCTGTTAGTCAAAATATAATCCAATTCTGCTGTACCTTCATTTAGATGCTTCCATGTCCATTTCCTTTTAACATTTTTCTCAAAAAAAAAAAAAAAATCATAATATAAAGTTTTTCTTTTTTTTTGCAAACTCCACAAGTCTATATCCTCTCTCATTTCTATTACCATAACCAAAATTATCTACAGCAATTTCATCTTTCATATGTCTACCAATTCTAGCATTAAAGTCCCCCATAACATTTTTAAAATATTGTTTACTCTGATCAAAAGCCTTTTGTACATCCATATAAAAATCTTCTATAACTTCATCACTATGATAACTTGTTGGGTCATAAACCTGAATAATCTGCATTTGGTATCTGCTATTAAGTTGTAAAACTAATCTTGCCACTCTATCTGATACACCATCAATCTCCACAATGTTATTCTTCCATTTTTTATTTATAATGAATTCTACTCCTCTTGTATTTTCAATATTTGTGCCTTTATAGTAGAATATATGTCCACTTTTTAAATCAATTGTTTCTTCCCCTTTTCTTCTAACTTTACAAAGTACAATAATGTCCCATTTAATATAAAACAGTTCTTCTTCTAACTCTTGCAATCTTCTTTCACTTGAAAGTGATCTGCAGTCTAAATAAAATGTTGTCATCAAATGGCAGCCTGAGTCCACAATCAGGTGATTCTTAACACCCTCTGCCTTTGGCCACCAACTGCTGCCTTGGTTGGTAACTTTACAGCCTCCTGTGAATAAGGGCCATAAGTTATTTTTGTCTGTCATGATTGTATATATTGAAAAAAATATTCTTAAACTTGGAGGTAAAAAACCAATAAACTCACCATGCTGGCTAATGCGTGTTGGTGAGCAGCCCATCAATGTTCATATACTATATGAATAACCACATAGTAATAACAACTGCAATGACAAGAACATATGGAGTGGACAATAGGAATTTGACCTGCTTGGTTTCTTTAAGACTTCCATGAGGAATCAAAGGGTCTCCTTTTAGTTAATAGCAAACTTCTTTCTGCAGCCATTATACATATATGTATAAATATATATTGTAACCAGTTGGTTACATAACTGCACTAAAAATAACTGAATAATTGACAGCTTGTTTCTTGGGTTTAAGTACAAAATTATTTAATTAATGGGTAAAATCTTGTTTAATTTTCTCATGCATATTTTTCATAATAATAATAATAATGGGCCTTCAATTAACTAAATATTTTAAGTACCAAAATGATAGTATGAAAGTTCTCAAATACTAAATTTGTTAAATAACAATATGATTTTAATATAAATGTTTTAATAAGAATTATAAATGATTGTAGAAGAGAAAGAAAATTGTAAAAGTATGTAAACAATTTTTTTGACTCTCTCTTCAGTAATTATAATTAATTAATAATTTAAATTTAAACTATGAAAATGTACCAAGAGAAAACAAATAACTTTTTTTTTAAAAAAAAAATAATTATTTAATAGATATTAATTGTAAAATTCAAAAGAGAGATGAAGTTTTATTTTAAATAGTATTTTTAAAATGAGAAAAAAAAAGATGTTAATACTTTTTGTAAGTTTTATTTTTAATTAGTCAGACTTGTTAGTTTTTCTTTTCTTATTACCTCTTTTCAATGGCAAAAATCAAATCAGTGCAAATAACTGATTATTTTGTTTTACTTTTACAAGAAATTTTTTTTAATTAGAAAGTAATGTCAAGACTTTTATGATGTTAATTTAAGTTCTTGTCTTGTTTTTCAATGTCTATAATTAAGAAGATAAATTGCTGAATAATTGTATTTATAAAAATTTATATAATTGACTGCTAAATAATATTTTAATTTGCAAAGTGCAGATATCATGTTGGAGACAGATTGTGATTTGCTTGTAGGCAAGATTGCTCAAGAAGAAAAAATAATAAGAGTGTGAATAAGTCAGAAGAACCAAATGTCGGGTAAAAAGTATATATTCCTAACTTAGCTGTTGAAAAGAGAATAGTTAAATCTTAATCTAGTTGCAAAAGAAAAAAGCAGAATATTAATTAAGCTATTAATAGCCCAGTATAACAGAATTTATAAACAAGCTTTTAGCATCTTATTAGTATATTCATAAAAATAGTTCTTACAATGAATAGCATGTGCTAAATTCAATTAAAAGTTAGATGTAATCTTTCTCCCTGTAACCTGCTTTCACTAGAATAAAAATGTAGAGAAGTTACACCTAAAGTAATCTGCAACCTTTCTGCAACCAAGAGCATGAGTCTCTGTTATATTTACATATTGGACTATTTCCATAATCTAATATGAGTATTGAATATCTTTAGAAAAAATTAACTTTATTTAAATATTCCAAACACATTCAACTATTAACAATGAACATAAGTTAGTATATGCATAATGTTTCAAGAGATATTATTTCCCCCTATTCTTTAGGTGTTGCTGGCCTGACTAGTGACATTCAATATTCATATTAGATGATGAAAGTAGCCTAATATATAAATGCAATAAAAACACCATTATCATAAATCTTCAAGAAAATTTGAGTCTGTCTGTGTTAGTCTCACCTGGGAAATTTATTAAAAAAAAACAGATAAAATTTTACTGTTATTAACCAGGAAATAAAACATTACACACCAGAAAAATGACAAATTAACCATGTTCATGTGTACAAGCCTTCAAGAAGAAAATTCAACTGGAATTTTTAATTAGAAAGAATTCCTCAGAAAAATTATACCATGATTAAAGATGTTTTATGTATGCATACTGTATTTTTATTAATAGTCAAAAAATTATTTCTATATAAAAGTAATGTTTTTTTAAAGATTTGATAACTTTAAATATTTTTATTAATGTTTTCAAATTGTGAAACATATTTTTTTACATATCCATTTTTCTCATAACTTTATGAATCATTGAACCAAATTATTTCACTGTTTTGTGAGTATTATATGTTAAAATGCATGTAAAATGGTATATTTTATTACAATACATTTTTTTCTGAACATTCTGTACTAAAAGGTGAGGAATTTTAAATTCCTCCTCTTACAATAGACACAAGCCCCATCCTGACATGTTCAGTCATTGTCTGTTGCCAAGGCTGTAAAACATTTGGTGTTTTATGACATTGTAGTTTCCAATGAGGCAAAATGTGTTTATTTGCAAATTTATTATGGTTTTAGATGTTTTTAAAAAATAATTTGCACTATACTTGTTAGATATCAAGAAATATAAAATATTAATAACTTATTTTGACTTGAAATACTATATTTTCAAAAATAAAACATTATATTAGCAGCTAACATAAATATGGCCTGAAGCAAATTAAAAGACTACATTTGACCTAAACAATCTATGTTATATTTACAGTAAGAAAGTATCATAAATTTGCAATAAATATTCAAAAAAATTAAACTTTTAAAGCATAATTCATTAGATGTAAGAGAAATAAATAAATATTCATTCATATTTTTAAAAATACTCAGAAATAAGAAATATTTTGAAGAGTTTATGAACTGAAAATAATCTTTCTAGAAACAATAATGTGTAAAGTTTTTGTTTTGTTTGCAATCTCATTTTTTTTTATATTTACAGAAACAAATGTGAACATTTAAAATTTATTTCAGTAGGTAACCAAAAATATCTATCAAATGAAGTCAAATTTATTATTTTCAGGTAAGTAATAATTATTTTATCATATATTTTACATTGATTTGTGAGAAAAAAACATCAGAAAATGCTGGAATTTAAGAGGCATTAGGCTGCATTTTGGAAAGGTTAAAATTATGAAACTTTCTTTTTTTTTTTTTTTTTTTGGAAAATTTACTTTTATTAAAATTTAAATTTAATTTTTTTGAAACATGTTTTCCTTTTTTCATTTAGTATTCCTTCTAAAAAACATAACTATAGGTTAATTAAGATATGCCAAAGATTGCATCTTTGATTTTAAAGATGTTTTTTTTTTCAAATCTTAATTATTAAAGAAAAAAAAACTAAAGCTAATTTATGAATAGATATCAATGGATTAGTTAATAGAATTTTTATGAAAATATATTTTTTGATGAAATGAAAGTTTAAAGTTTTATCCCATCATGCTATTTTATATTTAATATTTAATTTTATATTAACAAGAAGTTGATGGTGTCACTACTATTTCTCTTACTGTTAAATATGATGTCTAACTTGAGGAACATTATAACCTCAGATTTCCCCTGATTAATAGTCCTACTTTTTGCACAGTTACAATATATATATATATATATATATATATATATATATATATATATATATATATATATATATATATATATATATATATATATATATATATATATATATATATATATATATTATGCCATGACATTTTAACTTGGTCCATAAATTTTCAAAGATTATAAAAATATGCTGGTCATTCAACTATGCCACCAAGCAGACCTAGTTTGGAACCAGATTGTTTCCACAATCACAATTGTATTTATTTATAAATGGCAATCACCAAATGTAATTTATAAAATAATTTATATCGGACTTAAATTTTATAAGATGAATATTATACTTAACTAGTTAAATAAAATAAAACAGACACTTGATCAATGTTGAAACATTTATTACACTATCTTTCTTCTTATTCTCTTTCTTTGCAGTTATTTAATCAAATCATCCCAATCTATTTCTTACTAATCCTGATTTAACAAATCATTCTCAAAGAAACATGTACCATATTTTATTTAAATATATAGCAAATTACCAATAATTATAGTATATACAGACTAGGAATGAATTCAATGGTGACTTTCTATAAGAGCATAATTGTTAGCAATGCTCAACCCCTCTCTTGCAAATGTAAAACCTTATATCTATTCCCTTAGATCAAGTATACAATTTTATATAAATACACCCTACCAGTATAATAATAATAGGTAAGACAAGTAAGGTTAATTAATAATATATATATATATATATATATATATATATATTATATATATATATATATATATATATATATATATATATATATATATATATATATATATATATATAACTACAACCATTAAATGTCTGTATTTTTAAATTATATAATAATAATTCAAACAAATATATTTAACACAGTATTCAAAATTAAATAATATATTCTTTACCAGAAGTACTTTCAATTGTTTCACTGACAATCTTTATCAACTGTTAATACAAACGTACAAAAAATAAAAACTTGCATTACCCATCATTCAATCTATTCAAATTTCACACAATTCAGCTTTGTAATTTTTTATTTCTAATTATGAGGTTAAGATATTGTCTCAGATAAAATATAAAGGAATTAAAGTATATTGTAGATATGTTGATGATGTATTTATATGTGCACATAATGAAATAATAGTTAATTTGTTTAATGAGTTAAATATGATTAATAATGTAAAATGGGTGTTAAATGAAGAGAAGGAAGATTCTATAAAGTTTTTAGATATATTTATTAAAAGAAATAATAATGTGTTTGATTATAATATGATTTTAAAGCCTGTGGAAATTAGGGGTTATATTCCATATAATTCTAAAGTTCATATGAGTCATAAATTAGCTGGTTTGAAGTCATTTTTATTTAGAAATGATTATTTGTGCAAATTTATTAGTGATAAAATTGAAAATATTAATGTATATATTACTGATATATTGAATGTTGGTTATGGAAGGAATATTATTTATAATACAATTACAAAATATAATCAAAATAAGAGTAATAATAAGAAAATATTAAGTAAATTAAAAAGTGATAAATGGATTTCTATTCCTTTTATATCTAATCAACAAGTTAAATTAATTAATAAACTTTTTAGTGGTTTGTGTAGAATTTCTTTTTTCTCTTCAAATAATATAAATGATATGATAAATAACTCCAAAGCCAAGTTTTCTAAGTTTGAATTAAGTTCTGTTATATATATGTTGGAATGTGGTTGTGGAATAAAATATATAAGGGAATCCAAATGTACATTACAAAAACGATATAATGATCATAAGACATTATATAAATGTGTACAGAAAGAAAATATATCTTCAGTAAATATGAATACTCCATCAATTATATTTGATCATAATAAAAGATGTAATTATGGTTTTAAATTTAATAATAGAGATATAAAAATTATTCAAATTGAAAGGTGTAATGAAAAACATAAAATTAAAGAGGCAATGATGATATCTAGGAATAGAGGTGGTTTAATGAATAAACAATCGGCTAATGTAAAGACAACAGAATTGTGGGAAATTTGAATAGATTGAATGATGGGTAATGCAAGTTTTTATTTTTTGTACGTTTGTATTAACAGTTGATAAAGATTGTCAGTGAAACAATTGAAAGTACTTCTGGTAAAGAATATATTATTTAATTTTGAATACTGTGTTAAATATATTTGTTTGAATTATTAATATATATATATAAAGATGGTTAATTTAAATTAGTAGAGTATATGTAATTAACAAATCTATAAAAAAAACTTTCTTTTATTGAAAGTTATATCTGCTTGAAGTGAAAGCTTTTCAAAATTCTATTATGTCATTATACATCTTTATATATATATATATATATATATATATATATATATATATATATATATATATATATATATATATATTGTAACGGTAAGAATTGTCCCTCCATGTATCAAAATAAAGAACACAGGCAAAATACACTAAAGCTGATTGAATCCAGATGCTGGGATCCAGAACCTGACCAACATTCAATCCTTTCATCTCTGCTCAACAATTTAATACCCTATGGATGACATTTCTCAATGTACACAGATATTCAATTTAACCTCAGTCCAGCAGTCACTCAGCATAAAACAAAAGACTCATAAATTAACTAATTTACCACTGATTTGGTCAGATATACACACATGACTATGTGATTAACTAATATATTAACAGAATAATGTACCTATAGATATAATGATGTATGTGCAAATTAATCTAGGGTTGTATAAAATGAATTCTTGAACAATAAAATATGAAAACGAGTTACAATTTTAAGTATTATTAATTTAATAAAACAATAACAAATAGTGAAATTAAAATATACAAAATGATGTGATGGGAACGTGAGATATTACGCTCGCAGGCATTACATAACTAATGAGATTGATATGACCTATCTCATTATAAGTGTTTAATAAAGTGTAGTGCGGTATTGGAGTTTATGCCTATATTAATATGCCAAATTTCTAGCTCTTTTGTAGTCTGCTAGATCATATGGAACTTTATAGCCAAAGTTATATAACTAACTATAATAGTGCTCCTATGGTGTCTATCTATACAAAGTTAATTTGAGCATTAATTAGGCTCAGAGATATGCAGGTTATCGTGTTAATCTAGATTAGGATATACTCTAATGCTAGGTAAGCATTTAATATAAAATGAAATAAAACTGGTTTATAATAGGTTTACCTATATACTCTATGGCACATATCAAAATATTAATAAAGCTCAAAGGTGTGTATGGGTCATTATTCACAGGCTTCTCTCTCAAAGTCTTGGTTGCCCTAAATCTACTCAACTTGCCACGAATATGAACATTAGTAGTTCAGAGAGTTGGATAAGCATTAATTATGAATAATCTAGGTCCTTGTGCCTAGTTGTAAAAGTGTGTGCTTTACCTGAACTAAAGTGGATAAGTGTGACCTCTGCCATCAACTCATCAATAATCATGCAGCAAGCAGATAATTCTACATTGCGTACTTTGTAAGGACACATCCGCAACTTATACATATGAATAACACAAATACGTAAAATTATTTTATCGTGCCTTAAAATTAGATAGCATCTATTTGCATATCTATACAATCCAGTTCTCAAATTTAGCATTTCAAATATACTATATATGGACTAAATTAATTAGCAACCTAGTTTAATATTATCACCTGCATCTCAACATATATCAATCTAAGGAGGACAAAGCATATTTGCAGGATAATTATGAATAAAACATTCAAATATGCTTTGAGAATATCTCTGTGGCTAGTTCCTATGATGTATGAGTTACATATATAAATAGTTATAATTCATAACTAGAATTAAACAAACTACAATTTTAACTAGAGAATGACTTGATTTTGTAATATTAATACCCAAAAATTAATAAGTAAATTAATAATATTATCTCAAAACAGCGAGTGAGAAAGAATAATAATAATTATTTAATATATATTATTGCAATGATTTGAAATTATCTTCGCATATTGATAAGCTAAAATTATACTTACATGTGTTTTTGAATTATTTGGCATATTAAATATATATATATATATATATATATATATATATTTATCATTTTAATATTATATATATATATATATATATAATATTAAAATGATAAAATCATAGAATAAATCAAATAGATTAGGAATAGGCATAAAAGACCACAGAAAATTATACATTTAAAATAGCTAATTAGTGTTTTACATTGTAAAAGAGAATTCAAGTTTTACATTTTAAAAGAGAATTAGAGTTTTACATTTAAAAAGATAATTAGAGTTTTACAATCAGGCAAGATTTACCATTTTACAATCTTCTTTGTAGATTTTAGTAAAGGTGTTTGGGAAAGGCAGATTTAATAAATAGCTAGCTTTTAAAAGTAAGAATTGAAAGTCAAAGTTTATAAACAGAGATTTGAGAGAAAATTTACCATTCAGTTGTTTTCATTGCAGTTATTCCTGAGCACTTGGGAGGATAATAAGTTGACACTTTTGGTGATGATTTAAAGTTAATGGAGATTTTCCATGAGCTGCTTTGCTGGTGTGTGGCATTGTTTTATCGGAACGTTTTTTCCATTCCCTGGCTACAGCTGAGAGATGAGGGCTCACCTAACCCAAACATTTTGAAGGTGAAATGAGTGTGGATTATGTTTACAATTCACTTATTATATACATCATGGATCCTTGGTGATAAAACTTTAAGTATTCATACTTTTCAAACTCTGGCCACCTGTTTATTTTTATGAGCTTGTCCGTAGCTGAAAAGACCATTTATTTATTTTATAAAAATATATTTAATAGTTCAAACTAATAGAAAGCATTTATTTATTTTAGAAAAACATTTTTAATTATGGCAACTAATTTAGATTTCGTTCTTTTGCTTTTTCCTTCCTGTTTATGGTGACAATAGCATGACCTAATTCAAAAGTTGTTTATAAAAATTATAAGTTTCTTTGATGATTAGTGAAAAACAAATTTTATGACCATATATGCAGAATAACAACAGAAATATACATATGCGATTTCAATAATACAACAATAAAATTGGCTAAATAATTTAAACTAAAATATTTCTTAAACTAGAAATATTTATAAAATGTATATACATATCTGTAATATATACCAATAACATAACAATAATTTAAATTAAAATATTTATTAAACTAGAAATATTTATAAAATGGTTACATATCTGTAATATATATATATATACTATTAAATTACAGACTATATATATGTGATTCTGCATATATAGTAGTTTAAGGTTATTTAAATGGGTACTCTGAGGGGTTTTAAACCTGTCACATGGATAGGTGTGTGGGTAAAATAAGTGAAATGGGCAGATGGATGAAACTGACCATTTCAATATATATATTAACACACAAATGTTTCTTGTAATAAAAGAAAAAGTCTAGGTACCTTGATCGATCAGTGTATTGGTCCTGATGAAGAAGTATTTCATCCTATGCTTATTGTTATTTGTCTGGCTTTCCATGTTAATCCAGTTTCCTTGACTAGTTCTACATTTCACTATGCAAGGTCAGCATTTCCAATGGCAGTTCTAGGTGGTAACAGAAAAAGAGGTTCCCAAAAAAGGAAAAGTTCTGATTTCTCTAGCTACTCAATATATTTTCTACATTTTGGTTTTATTTATTTAATTTTACTTTGCAGGCTTTAAAATTGTCAGAGTCTGAGCCCAAGAAGCCAGTCACTAACTTTGGCAAAATTCCAATTAATTTTAAACAAAAGGCAATTCCATAATTTATAGTTTTTTATCCAATGTTAATTATAATCCTGAGGAAACGTTCCAAACTGATGAGCATAATAGGTAGTACAAAAATACCATCACTATCAAAGTTTCAATAATAGAGCTAATTGCAGAAAAATTCTATACTGTACTTTCTTTCCCCTTTTATCTTTAAGAATTTCTAAGAATTAGAAATAAAACAAAAGACAAACTTTTACAAAAAAAATCTTGCAAGATCTTATGTTTTGTTTTCTTTCTTTTTTTTTGTTTTATTTAATTGATTTCAAAACTTTTAAAATTCCATTTCAAAATTAAGTTTTATTATTTATTTTTAGTATAAAAATATGTTTTATTATAAAATAATATATAAGCGATTTTAATAATATATGTGTGAATGTGAGCTGGCAGAAAAATACCAGCTCAATATATATATATTTGTATGGAATTTAAACACAAACATTCACACTCCCTTCAACTATCCACTCTATCTCATACAACCAATATACATGAACACACCCATGTTAAAAAGATAAAAGAACTCCAATGTACATACTTCATGCTGAACAAGCACACATCATTTGGTCCCCATCATAATTTCCCACACATATGTAATGAGAGCTTGGTTTATATTAAAATAGAAAATCTTCAAACTTTAATAGATAGGCTTTAATCTACTCCACCCTCCAACTCTTCATCTACCCATGGTATTGAAAATCTGATGATGTAATGATCAAATTTCTTGTTCATGCCAATATTATTATCATGCTCATGTTTACTTTAAGTCACTCCGATCCCTCATGTATAGTACCTTGCCCATTTAAATAAACAGAAAAGAGATGACAAGATACAGATATAATTTGTAAAATTGGAATACAAATATAATTTAATATACTTGGAGTTTAAATGTAATTGTAGGGTATTTGAAAACAGACTTTCAAGCTATATTCTGCTATCCATTCTATCTCATAGAAATGATATAGATGATTATACTGCTTAAGGAAGTTTGAAAGTCTGTGTTCAAATCACCTACAATTACATCTATCCTCCAAGTATATTAAATTATTTTTGTATTCTAATATTCTGTGTTCAAATCCCCTACAATTACATCTATACTCCAAGTATATTAAATTATTCTTGTATTCTAATATTATATATATATATATATATATATATATTCCAGCCACATTACACATTTAAATAAAGAAAACTCAAATTAAGTACTACACTGAATATTATTAATAATTCTTATACAATAACTTTTCAGCAAAATATGATTAACTTAAAGCTACAATTCTTCTTAAACTATGGCAAATTGTTCACTATTAATTTTGTTCTATATTTGTTATGCTAATAATCAACATTAAGCAATGTTAGAATTAAATGTAGTAAAACATTAATTTGCATTTATATCATGATTATCTTTGATATTGCTATTTATTTAAGTAATAATGTGCCAGACATGATATTAAAAGAATCTAACCATCAGTCTATTTTCTTTCATTTTTTCTAGGTCTGTTCATTTTAAAAATGGGAAAATATATTTACTGTTTTTTTCTTATTTACAAACATTTAAAAATAAAAACCATATTTCACTCCAGTTCTCAGTAACTCCATTGATTATACTATTCAGCAAAATGTTAATTAAAAACCCATGTTCTTCTAATCACACAATCAATATTAGTGCAGAGAGATGATTGTAACATTACTACCCTACAATGATTAGATCTAGTGTAAAAATAATTTCTTAAAAAAAGAGAGACTGAAAAAGATAAATTATAACGACAGACAAAATACAATCGGTAGGCAAAAATGTACCTAGCTTTTAAATAATTAGTGCCAATGAGGTTGATCATTGTTTGTTGATTATTTCACAGATAAGTAGCATATGCAAAATCATTCCGTTATCCATTAACTAAAACCTAAGTTGTAGATCTATGTTCAGCCTCCGACAGTTGATAGAAATATTATGAACTTTTGTTATATTATCATAGTAATGAAAAATATATACTAATTACATTTTTAAAATAATGTTTATTAAATCCAATTAGTTTTTTAATAATAATAAAAAATGAAACTAATATATTTTAATAAAATTTGGCTAAACTCTTTCTTAGTTTACAAATTCATGGTTATAATTAGATTATCTTAAAACATTAATAAACATTAAAGTAATCTAATGCCATCTATATATTTACTTTATGGACTAAAAATATTTTTCAGTTCCATTTATATATACATAAATTTATAATTTATTCTTAATTTAATTTAGAAGTGGGAGAAAAAAAAACATACCACACAAAGACTTATATTATTATATAAAACATAGTTTCACTATATTTTTTCTTTATAACTTGTTACTAAAGCGAAAATTGCATTTATAAATATATATGTCAGTAATATATTAATATTTTTTTTAATTTTAATTTTGTTTATTAAATTACTATTTATTTATTTATATTGTGTATATTTTCTTTCTTTTTCAAATTCATCTATCTTTATAGTTATTTGTTAAGAGTGAACGCTTGAAAAGAAAAAGTTGGCAGGAGAGACGGCTGGAATTACCTGCACACATTTAATAAAACTTGAAAAATGACTCAGTCTCTAATAGAAGTAATATCATACCAATTCCATCCAAGAATTGCAGAAACACTTTTGCTAAACTGTAAATGATCCGAGAGTGGATTAAGGGGCAAAAGAGCGCCGCAGCGCCATGCGAGCCGGATCATTCGTGTTTTTCTTGAAAGTGATCGTTCTAGCAGCAACATGTATCCTTTACCTCATTTCCCGTCAGCTTGCATCACTTTCTCGAGTCTAATTGATCCAAGACCGGACGAAGGTTTTTAATTACCACTACAAAGAGTTATTTTAAGACAAGAAAGTAATACTTTAAATTAAGGAAGAATTATCTCCTCACCTAACATTAAAATATTTTTCAAAAAAAGTCATTTAATACATTATTTATTTAATGGCAGCTACATTTAACATACGTATATTAATAATAAAAAATGATCAACCTTTTTATTATATAAGGTGTATACCGACAGAAAATAAGTATTATCCGTTAATATTGTGATGTAGCATAAACGTAAAATCTTTTATTCACATAAAAATATGTGTATTGTTTTATAAAAAACAAACAGATTACATTAAAAGTGAATATGCTCTCCACACACAAAGATATGTTTACATATATGCAAGTAATACATAAAGAACATTAAATATATTATACTTTAATAAGATCATTTATTATGACAATATTAGTTTAACGTGATATTGCACGATTTATAATTTCAATTTAATTTCACTTTTATTAGGTATACAATTCTATTATTGCACGTCTACATGTGCTTTGTTCAGAGAAGATTGACTACATAAAGTAATGGATCCAAAATAAATAAATAAAAAATATTGTGGCAATGCAATTAAAAAAGATAGTTCATACACCATTAACAAACTAATCATTTACAAAAGTAAATTTGATAGAAATGACAATATTAAAAATATATATATAAATTTAAAATTATGACACCTCCCCCCCCCCAGCATAATGGACTTTTGTTACTTTCATCTTCATGACTTAGAAAATTAGCTTTGAAGTCAAGCGTTGGTGGCCGAGTGGTTAGCACAGCCGCCATACAAACAGTTGTCCCGGGGTTCGTTTCCCGGCCGACGCTTTGACACATCAAAAAAAAAACAAAAAAACTAGCTTTGAATATATGTATTCTATGAGTACTTATTTATTGAATTTAGACACTTAATACAAAAGTATTGTTTTTTTGTTTTTTTTAAGTGTCATAGCATCGGCCGGGACGCGAACCCGCAACCCGGGCAACTGCCTGCAAGTGCAAGGCAGTCGTGCTGACCTCTCGACCACCAGATTTCAATCTCTTGTCTAGTAAAAAAAAAAAAAAAAACGGTATTTTTTATTAAGAAAAAGATTAAATGAAAAATTTTTTGATCCCTGATAATCTATTTTTATTATTTTAAAATGAAATTGTGAGATACAATAGCTTACATTTTCTCTTTTTAAAGATGTTCAAAATAAAATCCTAGGAGAAGTCAAAATGTCATATTTCACTATACTGGAAATCTTACAAATATACCAGTAAATGATATCGCTAGTGATATGTTTCTTTTTTTTTTTTTTTACTTTTTTCGTTCCGTTTAAAACATTCTTGCATTGAAGGTTTCCAACTAAATATAATATCTAATGATGAAAATGGGGATTGTGGTAATAATTGATGAACAAATCAGTTTTTCAGAATCTTAAAAGAAAGTCTCACATAATTTTATTCATAATTGATGTGATGAAGTTAACTCGGAGCTTGATTTATCTTATTGCTGTAATCATTGAATTTCCATTTTTATGATTAAAGATATATATTCTATTTTGTGTATTATAATTGGTTAGTTTTTCTGGTAATTTCAGTTATCTATTGCCTGTTGTTTATCAATTTATCAATGAAATAATTTATTTCAACACAATGATATTTAAACCTCATGCTTGCATTTGTATAGGTTACAAAGATAAACGATTTCTACAGTTTCTTATAAATATTACTTCAGTGATTGAGTAGATTAATACACTGTACAGGCTTACAAGCACCGGCACATTTTAGTGATTAAGTTAAATTATTCTGTTATATAAATAATATTATTAAACTTGACATCTTTGACTTCCAAAGTAAAAGATAAACTAAATGGCATCACATTTGCAGTCTGGTTGAACATTTTTTTCTAAATAATTTATAGAAAAAGTAACTCCGGATTTGTGACTTATATTTCTGTAGTACAAATTACATTACAGAAATATTATTCATCCAGTAGATAATCTCTAGACTAATGAATGACTAATAACAATTATTAATATATTTCCATTAAGTGATTTTTGTCAAAGTTATGAATGCAGTAAGTTTGACACATCGATTAAAATGTAGTAATTGTCTATCTATATATGCTGAACAATGATAAAGAGATCTATAAAAAAACATGTGATTTGAGTCAATTGATGAATGCTGATTCAGCATAAAATGTGTATATCAGGGATCATATATTTTTTTTTACATTTTGGCCATATGTTTGCACTTACAGCCTCGACAAGGTGTTAAACATGGATAGAAACCAGCCATGCTATCTTGCATGAGACTAGTGGAGTGAAAATTATACTACAGTGATGTTATTCATTAAATGGATAATATCAAATCTAATGAAAGACTAATAATAATTATTAGTAGCTCCAGAATGTTTAAATAATTCATATCTTATTACTTGCAAGCTGTCTTCTCAATTAATAAGTGCAAAACAAATAAGACAAAATTAGAGAGGCATATTTTTGGTTGACACTCTTTCTTTGACTTTGGTACAAATACAGGTAGAATTTATCTTGAATATCAGATTTTTTAAAAATACATATTGTAATGAGATTACAAATGTATATGGTAATTTATAAAATCTAGTAGCTATTGCATTATCAAGGAATAATAATGGTCAGATTTATTAACTATTTATAGTTAGCATATAAAAAGAATTCTATATGGTATTAAATAATAATAATTTCCTTATATGAATCTCAGTTAATCAATATCTTTATATACTTTTGACAAATTGCATCCAGATTCAAATGAAACTGCCTTTTCACTTTCCAACTTATACAATTACATTATTGCAACTGTAAAAAGCAATACAAAAGTGATGAAAATGCACTGAGTTATATAAACATACTATTTAGTCTATTATTGAAAAAATTCATATATATATATATATATATATGATCCATTATATAAAATCATCTATAAACATGAAAAAAAAAAATCCCAATAAATTTATTAATTTCTTTTAATGTACAAATTTTTAATAACAATATAAACAAAAAAAATCAAATTATTTTCATTTTGGTATTTGCATCTTTTTATTAATAATGATTTGGTAAGAAGATTAAAATGAAAAAGTTTTACATCACATTAGATTGTTAATAATTTATTTTCCATCCATAAAATACAACTGCTTTCTTTATTTGGAATACAAAAAAATATTGGATAGCATCAGCAGAATACTAAAGTACATGTGATAGTTGACCAGTTCATATATCTTGTATTGGAGAGAAAGTATTCATTTTTATTATTAACACTTGCAAAAGTGTATGCACAATTAGCTTGAAAGGCTGATATTTGAATTAAATATTATAAAAAATTTTAATTGCCAAAACAATAAATTTTCATAATTGGTTCTATAGAAATGTTATAAGGCTTGTTATCCTAGAACTGAATATATTTTCCACGCATCCTTTCAGATATTAATTGCTCTTTTATTATTTTCAAAATAATCTTAATCTGTTGCAACTTGTTTCTGTATAACAAGAATTATACTGTACCTTTCTACAGCAGAAAACAAATTATGCATGTTTTCCAGTTAGTGACTAATAATTTATCAAACATTCTATGATTATATGCATGGTTAGACTGCATTTTAACCAGATTAAAAAGTTCAGCAGCAACAATCCATTTGTTCACCAGCAAGTTAAATACCTCTAGTATTCCATACTCCATGAGTACTCATAACCTAAGCCTGATAAGGTAGAAACCATAACCCAATATACCCTTTTCAATTTTCACTGAGTTGATAATTAATTAATAAATTTGTTACATTTTTAATTAAAAATTTCAATTAAAATCAAGTTATCCAATGATAATTTTAGAAAACAATATGAAGACAAAGTCATCATATAACCAGATGCTTCCTGCTAATATTACCAGCACAGAGTTTCAAAATTCAAAGTTCAGTCAAACATAAGCTTATTATACGGTATTAGCAAATTCCGATCTTTGTTGGAAAAAAAAAAATTCCAATTACAAATTTTCCAGCAAGCATTTTGAGTGCTCACAAACAAGTTAATAAGCTTTGGCTTAGAAAGAAGTTCATAATCTTAGTCTAATGCAAGACAATAAATACCTTTAATCAATTGCTTATTTATTTCCAACTTTGAGTTACATTTTTTATTCAAATTTCCAATTGAAATCAAGTTATCTAGCAATTTTTTTTAAAAAAAAAAAGCCATCTGATGACCAGTGACTGTCGCCAATAATACCAGCACAAAGTTTCAAAGGTCAGTCAATCATACATTTATTTTTAATGTTATTGTAGCAAACTCATGTCTTTGTTTAGTAATAAAAATTCGATTTCAAGTTCCTAGCAATTAATTCCTTTGCTCGCCACCAAGTTAAGAATCTTTGACTGTTTATACTTATAAAAAAATCAAAACTTTAGGTTAGTGGGAGGGGATGTGACAAACTAATTTTATATAGAATAATGAGGATTGCCAATTCCTCTACAAGCTTTATGATAAATGCTTAGCCAGAGCCAGTACTTAAAATTTGCCTGTCAGGAACTCCTCCCCAAACCCCTGACCATGGTTTCATGCTTTGGCACTCCTCAGAGAGGTGTCAGAGTAGGTTCAGACATTGGGTATAAAAATATCAAATCAAAGCCAAGCTCTTATCTAAAAGTTATCTATTGAGAGGAAAAGCTGAAATTTTCAGACATCTACATGTCTTCAAACCTAGCTATCCAGCTCAAATAGCTATATGGGGCTGATAGATCTTCAGCCATACCATATATTAGTAGTCTTAGCAATATAAAATTGCATAAGATTTATGGCAGAGACTATAAATAGTCAAAATAAGAGTCATATATCACATGACCATATCTCTGAAGCTTGTAAGATATAAACAATGAGGATTGCCAATTCCTCTACAAGCTTCATGATAAATGCTTTGCCAAATCCAGCACTTAAAATATCCTTATCAGGAATCCCTCCCCAAACTCCTGACCATGCTTTTGTGCTTGGACATTCCTCAGAGAGGTGTCAGGCTAGGTTCAGACACTAGATCTAAAAATATCATGTGACATATGACTCTTATTTTGACTATTTATAGTCTCTGCCATAAATCTTATGCAATTTTATATTTCTAAGACTACTAATATATGGTATGGCTGAAGATCTATCAGCCCCATATAGCTATTTGAGTTTGATAGCTGGGTTTGAAGACATGTAGATGTCTGAAAATTTCAGATTTTCCTCTCAATAGATAACTTTTAGATAAGTACTTGGCTTTGAGTTGGTATTTTTAGATCTAGTGTCTGAACCTACTGTGACACCTCTCTGAAAAGTGCCAAAGCATGGTCAGGGGTTTGGGGAGAGGTTCCTGACAGGAATATCTTAAGTGCTGGTTCTGGCTAAGCATTTATCATAAAGCTTGTAGAGGAATTGGCAATCCTCATTGTTTATAACTTACAAGCTTAAGAGATAGGGTCATGTGATATATGACTCTTATTTTGACTAACTTTATATAGCTTTTTCAATTTCTAATCCATTGATAACTTATTTCCAATTTTGTGTTAAATTTTTCATTCAAATCTTTAACTAACACCATTTCAAAAAACATAAGTCACTTCCAATAACAATAACGAGTCTAATTATCTATCCACATTTACTGTCTTCCTATGTCTGGACCCTATAACCTTGAATTTTATATTTAAATCACATCAAAAGTCTTAACCAGCCACCTTTATCTCTACCACATCTGGATCCAGAGTCTCTTGAACCTATGACAAAGTCCAACTCAACAATAGCAACCAGTTCTAACATAACTGTACCAACAGTCCCCTCTGAAAATCAGGACCATCCACTCATGGATCTCACACTTAAATCTTATTAAAGGCCTTACTCAGCTTCTACCTTTAACACATGGATAAACCCAGTCTCCAAGTAACCTACCACAAACTTCAGCTTAACAATTGTAACCTATTCTAACATAGCTGTCACCCCTCCCCTCTGGAACACTCATCTATTCAAATGCACAGAAAGCAGGCAAAGTGGAGTTGTACCAATTATGAAAGCAATTCTGCCATGACTTTCATACATACCAACACCCTTTCCAACTCACATTATTAATGAAACCAAGAGGAAAACCTGGTCACTCAAAGAAGATCCAGCACCCTAAAAAATCAAAAATAATACATTCATCTAATATCAGTGTGGATCTCACAGTCAATTGTCACACTACCTTGGAAATTTTAGTTCCACACCTCTGTTATTCAGGCAACTCAACCACATAAAACTAAACCTGGTTTGCATTTGGAGATACAACAGTCCTAGCATGTAAAATGTACTTAATCTTTTGTAAATCAATAACTTTTTATATATGTGAACCTACAATTACAGATTGTCAATATAATCATGGCAATCCAGGATATGTAAAAACCTTATAACTAATCCACAGCATATAAAAATTTTAGTATTCTCATGTAAATCAATAAATCAACTTTTACATATGTAAACCTACATCTACAATTCCCCATGTAACCACAGCAATCCAAGCTATGTAAAACTCTTGTAACTCTCTTAATACAAATAAAGTTTATTTTTGAAACAAACAAAATTAGTTAACTACTAAAATAATATCAGTTGTAAAGGGCTTTTTAAAATGATTTTTCAGTATAATTTAATGAATTAGAGAGAATGCCTATTCTGTCAAACAACAAGCAAACACTATTGTTTTCTGTTATATAAATAATTGTTTGTACTTCTTCAAAAAGAACTTTCAGACATAAATTGAATGGAAGTTCTGAATCCATTACTGGGAAGAAGTGTGCAATTTCCTTTTAATATAGACATTATTTTGGGAAAGAATAACAAAAACAAGTCTTGTGGCAGAATATATATATATATATATATATATATAATATATATATATATATATATATATATATATATATATATATATTAACAAACTTATCATTTACAAATATATTTTTTCTTAATAAAATCACATAAATTTATCATCAAGTTTTATAGTAGTGTGGCAAAGATTAATAATCAAATGTATTTTTATGATTAACAATGAAAAAAAAGTATTTTTATCCACATAACCATCTAATATATATATATATGTGATCTAATATATATATATATGTGAAAAAAATCTTTTTTGAAAAATATTAATTAATTGTTATACAAAATATATTTTTATTTGTATTTTTGAACTTAAAGATATATTAGTGAGTTAGAATTTTTATATATGAAGATATAGCTACATATATGAAAGCATAAAAATAATATGATATCCCTGTGATCAAGTTTTTAAGTAATTCTTTGGCAGAAAATATGTTTAATCTGTACTTTAGAACTCAATGTATGTTCATAAAAATGACTTTTTAAGTTTGAAAAGACAGCAACTTATGTAAAGGGATAAAAATTGACTGATATATCTGTGATAAACATCAATTCCAAATAATAAGATATTATTCAATTCATCTACATTATAAATTCTATTTCATTTTTACAATGATTCATTATTTTAAAGAATACATATTTATTATAAAACCTTTTTTCAAATAAATAATTTGTTTTAAAATGACCAAATACTTTAAATATCAGGTTTTAGCCCTACCGAATTTCACTATTTTTCTGATATTTTTGACGTTTTTCTTTGTCTTGCACATCAACATAAAATATGTGATAAAATGATTATTACTTATCAGAAAATAATAAATTTGACTTTATTTGATAGATATTTTTGGTTTCTACTTAAATAAATTTTAAATGTCCACATTTTGTATCCATAAATATTTTAAAAATACGATCTTTTTCAACACAAAGAGTTTTCACATCATCATACAAAATCAATGAAAATTTGTTTTTTCTTATTATTTTTAAACATCCAAATAAATATTTATTTATTTCTCTTATATCCAATAAATTATGCATTAACATTTTAAATGTTTTTAATATTTATCCAAAATTGCAATATTTTCTTACTTGTAAATATAAAGTAGATTGTTTACATCAAAGCTAGTCTTGTATTTTTATCATTATCATAGGACAAGATTGTTCTGCCATCATTTGTATTTTTTCTTCTTCCTCAATGACTACATTTAACATCTTAGGTACTTGTTCTTGTTTTTTTTCCTGTATGTTTTCTTCCTTATAACTTTCAATATGTCTTCCACATCTTCGTACCTACAGACAGCTAATCTCTCTCATAAATTTTTCAGAATTTTTTTAATAATACTTATAATCTGCCATTCAGAAAGAGGATATTCTATCATCCTTCTCAATTTCACCATTTGCTTTAAAAACACCTGTTTATATCCTATCTCTTTTTCTTTTTTATATTTTTCTAATTCTACCACTCTTCATATCTTTTCTTGTCTCTATACATTTCAAAACATATGCATTAATTTATTTTTGTACTGTTTAAATTGTCTGGTCTTTTCTGTATTGTTTTTCACCAATCTCTTGCTGTGCCTGCCAAGGGGGCCATTTCTAAACTTTTTTTCTGTGCCATGATATTTTAACTTTATCTATAAATTTCCAAAGATTATTAAAATACAGTGGCCATTCAGGTGCACCACCAAGCATTCCTAGCTTGGAACCAGATTGTTTCCATGATCATGGTTGATTATTTATTTATGAACGGCAATCACCAAATGCAATTTATAAAATAATTTATATTGGGCTTAAATTCTATAAGATGAATATCATACTTCTAGTTAAATAAAATAAAACAGACACTTGATCAATGTTGAAATATTTATTACACTATCTTTCTTCTTATTCTCTCCCCTTGCATTTTATTTAATCAAATCAACCAGATCTATTTCTTACTAATCCTGATTTCACAAATCATTCTTAAAGAAACATGCACCATATTTTATTCAAATATATAGCAAATTACCAATAATTATAGTATATACAGACTAGAAATGAGTTCAATGGTGATTTTCTATAAGAGCATACTTGTTAGCAATGCTCAAACCCTCTCTTGCAAATGTTAAACCCCATATCTATTCCCTTAGATTGAGTAGACAATTTTAGATAAATACACCATATTAGTATAATAATGATAAGCAAGAAAGGTAAGGTTAATTAATGACATATACATATATATATATATATATATATATATATATATATATATATATATAATGTTAGTTAATTTAAGTTAGTGGGGTATATGTAATTAAGAAGTTGTTGAAACTTATATCCACTTGAAGTGAAAGCTTTTCAAAATTCTATTACATCATTATACATATTATATATTAAAAAGCAAATATTTTTTGTAATAAAAGAAAAAAGTCTAGTTATCCTGATTAATCATTGTATTGGTCTTGTGGGAGAAGTATTTCATCCTATGTTTGTCTTGGTTTGTCCTAGATTTCCATTTTAATTCAGTTTCCTCAGCTAGCTCTACATGTTCTTATGCAAGGTTGACATTTCCAATGGCAGTTCCAGGTGTGATGGAAAGAGAGGTTCTCTAAGGGGAAGTTCTCTGAATATTTTAATTATTTAATTTGGCTTGGCAGGTTTTGAAATTTTCGAAGTATCTGAGCTGAATCAAAACAAATAGATGAGTCACTAACTTAGCAAAATACGAATTAACAACCAAACAAAAGGCAATCATGTAATTTATAGTTGTTTTTTTTCAATGTTACTTATAATCCTGTGGAAACATTCCAAATTGAGGAGGATAATGTATAGCACAAAAATACCTCCACTATCAAAGTTTCAACAATAGAACTAATTGCAGAAAAATTGTATACTTTCTTTTCTCTTCTATCTTTAAGAATTTCTAAGAATTACAAATAAAACAAAAGACAAACTTTTATAAAAATAAAAAAAACTTGCAAGATCTTTTTTTTTCTGTAATCTTGAATAAATTGATTTTAAAACGTATAAAATTCCATTTCAAAAAATAAGATTTATTATTTATTTTTATTACAAAAATTAAGTTTTATTATAAAATAATATATACGCTATTTTAATAATATATATATATACAAAACCATAAAACAATACAATACTAGATTAAATCAAAATTTTTTACCAAAATCCTTACACAACCATGGTTTCATCTACTACAAATAGACCTTCTCAAGTGAAAATCAAACTAAATAAAACATATATATATATATATATATACAAACAAAAAAACCTTCCCATAATTCATTTCAAACCCCATCTTCCCTTAATATCAAAAGAAGTCTTCATAAGATTGATAGCCTCAGAATCAAGAAGTTTTACCATCAACATCTCCTTTATTCATCAAAGTCTCCTTTATTCTTCTTTATAAAGAAGAATAAAGAAGACTTTGATGATAAAACTCCTTGATTCTGAGGCTATCAATCTTATGAAGACTTCTTTTGATATTAAGGAGAAGGTGGGGTTTGAAATGAATTATGAGAAGGTTTGTTTGTTTGTTTGGTATGTATATATATATATATATATATATATATATATATATATGAAAATAAAACTAAATATATATATATATATATATATATATTATTTAGTTTTATTTTCACTTGAGAATGCCTATTTGTAGTAGATGAAACCATGGTTGTGTAAGGATTTTGGTAAAATTTTTGATTTAATCTAGTATTGTATTCATTTTATGGTTTTGCATTTTTAGTTTTGCTAGTATAGTGTTAGACAGTTTTGGTTTTTTGATATATATATATATATATATATGCATATTGTGCCAATCCGTGTATAACGACCATGCACAAAATGGCTGTTTGCTGAAGATTCAGCACAGCTTACATGTATCACATGAAAATTATAATTTTAATACGATTTATTAAATTATAATTCAGAGGGGAAGTGGGAGGTACGGATATAGTACATAAATAAATGGGTTTGGGCTATATTATATTCTTATTATACCCACAGTACAAGTGTATGCAGTGTATATATGTTTTAATAATTTATTCGACTAGCAAACCTGTCTAAAAGAAAAAAAAAAGGGGGGAAATAAGTTGTAATATTTGTTTATGTGTAGAACAGTTTTTTTTTTGTTGTATTTTACTACTTATAAATGTTCGAACACACATATATAGAAATGTATTTTTATTTTTTATTATTTTCCTAAAAAAAGAAAAAAAAATTCTAAATAGTTAAAAATTTTTGCATTTATTGGAATTTATCTTTTCTAATTGTTAGAATGAGAGAGTTTGAAATTAATTAATTAAATTTGTAAAAGGAAAAAACCTTTTTGCTAATTACAATCTACTTTCAATCGAAGAAAATGTTTTGTATAAAAGAATTTTCGGTTGATTGTGAATAAAGATAAAATAGATTTTATCTAAGAAAGGAATGTAAGCACAATGGGTGTCAAGTACTCAATATGGAAGCTTGCAAAAGTGTACTTTAATAAATAAAAAGGTAAAAGAATATAGAAAGGTATATGAAGGTATAATTAAATTTATTATTAGCTGATGCAATAGCTCATAGAGGGGTATGACAATTGGACTATTTGGGCTATATGTGCTGCTTACTGGGGGCTTTGAGTCAGTCGAGTACTAGCTTGCTAAAGCGTGCGGACCAGGGGAGATTAGCCTACTAAAGAGTGCGGACAAGTGGAGATTAGCCTGCTAAAGCGTGCAGATCAGTTAATGCTAGCTTGCCAAAGCATTCCAATGGCAAAGATTTTAGAAAGTTAAATCTTGTCTCTCGCTAGTCTAAAAAAATGGAACAGTATAGATTTGTGAAAAACAATCCGACAGAGAGAAAGGAGAAAATGAACTGTGTCTGTTAAAATTATAATCACTTGGTTATTTCCCAGAAAAAGAATTTGAAAATTAGCATTTAGCAAGGATCGTTAAGTGGAGTTTGAAAAATGATCAACAACATGGATTCTCAATACATTTAAAAAAAAAAAACGAAAGACGAGTCATAAGTGGAGAACTGCAATTTATTTAGGATCTATTTGCTCTAATCAGCCGTGTGCAATATCCATATATATGGGAGAAGTATACTTACAGATCCGATAATTTGAAAGATGGCTCAATTATACGTTCCGGGTTATTATCCTACCATGGAGTAGTCTTTCAGCCGTAGTACACCACCTGTTTGGCTATCAAGTCCAAAGATGCCTTAGAAGAAATAGCAGACCCTGATGACAAGAAAGACTCAAAGTATATCGGTGAATGGAAGCCTTATCTGCCCTATGAAGTAGCCGTGTGGCCCAGGAAGTTCGAATTGAATACAAGAACAAGTTCAGAGGAGCGTGTATAGTTGGTTACATATATATATATTTTTTTATATTCTATTATATTTTTTTTTCTTCTCTCTCATTTATGTTCTTTGTAAATTTTTTTTTTTATGATATATATATTATTACTGCATACCTTGTTATATGGATTTATTACTCTAAAGTGGGAAGGAATATAGGGCACACCCATTGTGTAATCTTTTAGATATTGTTTTTTTTTCTTTTATATATATCTTGGGGTGATATGTATATGCATCGGTGGAGGGTAAATATAATTTAAATATTTTTTATATATATATTGGATGTATATGTATGCATTAGTGGAGGATAAATATAATAATCTGGGGATAATAAATATTCACTTTTGTAATTAAAATCGTTTATAAGTTTTTGACTTAGCTTTAAAATAATTATTAAGTTATTAGTACAGATATATAGTTTTTTTTTTAATCAAAATGCAAATCCACGTAGTTAACCTGAGATTTATAGAATATAAAGTGAGCTAGATAGGGATAACTTACCGGGGAGTTGGATTGTTTCTTTTATTTTAGTCCGAATGTCTCGAAATATTCATATTCGTTAATGACTAGTCACATTTTACACACTCTTTCGGGAAAGAAAAGGAATAAGTATAATCTTGAACGGGAGTGGCGCTAGAGACTGAAGGAAATATTCAGTACTCTTAAAGGTGTGTAAGGACACTTTAATTAGTCAGTGTATAATTAATCGGCTAATGAAACAATTTAACAAGGAAGGTCTGGATGGGCCTAATTTTAGGTTCAATCTACTTCCTCTAATAATTTCTTTGAGGTATTTACTCATATTTAATCAAAAATATTTTAGAGAATTATTATCGATGTCCCATTCTGTAGCATACGTCACTTCATGCTCGGTGCGTATGAAAGTCTAACCATGCAAGACCACTACAGGGTCGTCAAACTGGCACAGTATATAAGTATGAATGTGAGCTGGCAGTAAAATACCAACTCACTATATATATATATATATATATATATATATATATATATATATATTACGTATCTCAAAAAATGTTGATATGAGGGTATCATCAGTAGAGGATCCAATTCTGAAGGCTTCTTAAAATAAATTGTCTGCCAAATTGATAAAAACTACTGAATCTACCTAAGCTTAAAAAATTTTGTTCAACTATAATGGTTAACAATAATGAATAACATTAGAAAAGCAAGTCTTATAACATCAGATAATTGTCAATTAGAATTTCACAATACATTTTCTATAAGTAATAATTATAATATTTATAGGAAAAACATTGGAAACTACAAATCTAACAAAAAATAAATACAAAGCTAAAGTTTGCTGAAATAAAGTTATATTGAAAAGTTTCAGGCTCTGCCGGTTCACATAGATGGTTTGCGATCTCGAGTACTTTCATTCCAGAAAATCCTAGCAATGTGGCTACCTGTATGTGGTTTTCCTTGATATTGTTAACAAGAAAAAATTTTCTACATGTCTAATGTATAGTGACCAGTTGGTAGGGTTCTTGACATCAAATTCTCCTATCGGCATTTGGAACATAGCAGCCATTGCTGATTATGTTTAATGTTTCTTTTGCAGGCTCTGTACTTGACTGCAGCAAATTAGTTTGTTTAACTGCCAAGGTTAATCAGTGTATTTTATCACCAATTTTAAAACATCCAACTGGTTCTGAAACTAATTAAGGTTCACTCTACTTCACAATTAATCTATAGTATTAGCAGATAGTTCTTGGCGTAAGCTTTCAAGTTAATAATTCCATATGCCTAATTCAATTACATGTGGGCATGTAAGTATGTTAGCAACAACAAATACTCCAATGATTATTATTGCTGTTTGTTCTAATAATTTTACAGCTGATCTCTAGAAAATAATTATTTGACAGCAAATATGTTACCGAATATCTCATCAGCCGATGTACATACTGAGAATGAATATATCCCATACCATATGCATACTTCCATTGTTCTGGATAGTATTTCATGTCAGGTTTTAATTAGCCAATAGCCTTTTATTATATCACAAGTGTTTAATCTAAAATCTCAACCAGAGTTTTTCTAGATTAAGACTTTATAAAAAATATTGGAAAAACACAATTTAACATCTAAGAAGTAATGAAACATACATTTTCTTGTCTTTAAGGCAGCAAGTCCAAAAACATGTATTTTCTCTTTCATTATAAAGGAGAACATAATTTTACTACTATAAATATAAGTCAAATATTATATTTTTAGTATATACTTTATAGCTAATTGATCATAATTTATAAAAACAATAGACTACACCAATCATTTTAGGCAAAGTTGAGCTAAATGATTTATATCCAAGATGGATATTATTGCTCATTTAAAGATTTGATGTATAATTTTCAGATAAATGATATAGATTAATCAGTGACTAAATTTTAAAAATTAAAATAGTTAATAAAAAGAAAATCTTCTTGAATGGATAAGTAAAAAAATAATTAAAATTCAGTAATTATAAAATCATTACCAAATAATGCACTTAACATCATTATCACTCTCATATAAACTAGCATCAAATCTTCCTGAATATTTTACATTCTGAGAATAAACTATATAGAATACATAGTATTCATCATTTCAGAACATTTACTCCTCCCTTTTTCTTATTTCATTTCATTCAAATTAGAAATATTAATTGTATATTTTCTCAATTTATTTTATATATTATCCAATTTACCCAATCTTATTATTTTCTATACATTTTGAATAGTTACATTTAGGCAATGGTTTTCTTTGTCGACAACTTGAAAAGTGTTACAATTTTTTTTTTGTCCGATATGATATTTGTATTATACGAAGTCATATTACTCCTGATCTATTACAATTTATTTAATCTCTATATCGCATCATTATGTAGAGTTGAATAATGTGATAGTTGTTTGATTTTAACATCACAGTATCATTGCAAAGAACTTTATATTCAAAGTTATTATTAATCCAGCACAATTCATTTACCATTTTAACAATCAAATTCACTGGTAGACTGATTATTCCCTAAGATCTCATTTTATTATATTAAAATTAAAAAATAGATTCTTATGCAAGATTAGAACGAACTATCAAAATGTATTTTAATGGGTTGAAATATAAATAAGTTAATAAAAACTTCAATAAAATTATAAATTAGATAATAAAATATCAAATGACTTTATAGCGTTAACATTATTATCACAATGGTTCATCATACCTATGATCTGGAAATAAAATTTAAAAAAAAATAGCAGTAAAAGAGTTAAATCAATTTACAGATATTTATTTTAATATTAATTGAGCCTAACATTCACTGATAATTGGATATAAAATAAATCGTTTGTTGTTTGGAATTCATATAAATGCAAGGAGGGGAAGTGACAAAGATGAGCAACAAATTATAAAAGTTAAGCTTCATGACTCTTTTCATATGAAACTAAATATTACAATTATTATTAGTTTGAATTATCACATGAGCATCAAATCTTGTCTTTAAAAAATGTCATTGACTATAAATCCTCAAGTTTGCACTCAAAAATGTCATCATCCATTAAGAACCAACTGCGTGCATTAGTAATAATTTAAAAAAAAAGAATAAGACATTAAGATGGGGAAGTAAGTTTTACCTGTAATCACAACAATTTTAATAATTAAATTTAAAAAAAGAGAGATTAAAAATTTAAAGTTCATTTTTACAATATTCGACTTTTTATTCATGAAGTATTTTATAAATTGATTGGTAAATGAGTAAGTTAAATTATTTGACAAGTGAAGTAAAGTAATTAGTCAACGGAGTAAAACAAGCCACTAATTACACATTATCTGCTTTAACCCAATTTTTAGTAGTATCTCATTTTTAGAATGTATCATACTTCATAACAGTCCCTTTCATTGATTAGATAAGTGATCATAAAATTAATAACCTAATCTTAAGCTGTATTACATGAGATGTCATCTTTATATATATATACGTATGTGTGTGTGTGTGTGTGTGGAAAATCATAATATGCTTTGGCTATTCTAATAAATATAAATTAAAAAAATACATAACGCTCTACAAGAAGAGCTGACAAAAAATTTTGACATCAAGTATTACAAAAAAAAACA
This sequence comes from Epiperipatus broadwayi, assembly GCA_028023455.1. Taxonomy (NCBI): domain Eukaryota; kingdom Metazoa; phylum Onychophora; class Udeonychophora; order Euonychophora; family Peripatidae; genus Epiperipatus; species Epiperipatus broadwayi. The sequence continues at coordinate 110,292 of JAQFVV010000928.1, read as the reverse complement.
ACAACCACATATTACGAATGAAATATTCATGAACTATAGTGATAGATCGCTTGCCTGCTATGAGCAAAAATTTGGGTTCCTTCATTCAGTCTTTGGATTTTTGTCAAGCCTCTTGAGAAAATATTACGATATTCAGTAACATTTTGTGGCTTTAGTATCTTGTTTTTAAATTACTAGATAATATTGCAAATGTTACTGTATAATACCAGTTTTTATTGATTATTTAATGAAGCATATATGTATTAAAAATAAACTCATAAAAATATTCATACGTCAAGCATTTCATATTATTATAGGCCCATTTATATATATGCTGTTTTTGAGAACTTATTATTTTTGTTTTGCCAAGTCTCTACTTTTACTTCATAATCTTTTTTTATTTTTATTTTAGAAAAACAAAACATTTTGTAGACAACTATTTTAAAAAAAAAAAAACAACAAATAAACAATAATACACATTTATATAAGTTAATTATAATTCAAAATAATACTAAAATCTTTTTTTTATAATTTTATTAAATTATAAAAAAATAATAAAAATATATATAACAGCTACTATTTATATAATTATACATAAAAATCTTTTTAAGATATGATTTTATGCTCTCATTAAATGTTCATCATCTATTTTACTCATTAACCTCCTATTTCATGCAGATTTCTACCTACATGTAATATGTTGGGCTATTTCTATCATCAGTCCTTAACTGTTGAATGTCTACAAAGTTTTAAACTTTTAAAATAGACAACTGTTAGTAAAGTAATAACATACAAATATACAACATGGATTAATAGATTATACCATCTTTTATGTGGTGTTTTCAGGTGTTACTGGCCCAACCAGTGACAATATTAGCAGAGAAGTCAAACTTACATCTTTAGAATTTTGAAATATCAAATTTAAATGTAACCAACTAAGATTACACTTTTGTAATAAAAGGAAAAATGACAATAGTAACAATAATTAAATAAATCATAAATAAAACAAAATAAAACTTATGATACCACAGTCCAGATTGTTAGAAATTCATTATAAATTGTGACAAATTAAATGAAAATATGTTCTATAAAACGTTATATTTACTACATTATTGCATAATTTTTATTCACTTTAATTGACCAGTTAGTTATTAATTAAATTTATTGAAGTTTTAAAAATATTAACACAATTATTTATGTTTAATGTTATATGTTTCATATATTTGTCTTCTTTTTGGATCTTTAACATAAATAAATATAAATCAATACACCAAACTTCTATTTAAATTTTGTTTTACATGACTATTATAAAAATATAAACAACTACCAAGTTTTGACTATTTTATAATATAGTCTTTATCAAGGCAACTAAAAATAAAATTACGAATACATAATAATAAATATAAATATCCAATATTTCAAATAATTAAAAAAAATAAAACATTAAAAAAATTTTCTTCACTTCAATCCCTTTCTGTTACAACAATCTCAAAATTTTATCACATTTCTTATATTTATATATCTTATCTAAAAATACCTCATGATTTTCCATGAGTTGTGTATGTCAATATTTGTGCTTGTCTATTTATTATACTATCTTTGATTGCTTCTTTAATTTTCTCTTTTTATGATTTTTTTTCACATTAATACTTTTGTATTATTTATATTACAAGTAAATTTGAAATTACAAGAATTTCATGGTTGAACAATAGTGAGGTGGAATTTAATTGATTATTTATTGTTTTTTTTTAAAACCCCATTATATAATAATTGATGTTCTATTATCCTTTTTTTCCAGAGCACATCTTAATTCCCCAATATATGATTTTTTTTAAACTATCTATAATTTAATAAATTGTATTACTTCTTTGGATTTTAGGTATAACAATGTTATAATTATTAATTAGTCTATTTACATTTAGAGGAACATGAAATGAAATATTGTATTTGTCTTTAAATATATTATTAATTAATTTAGATTGAACATTATTTACAAATGGCATATCATAATAAAAAATAATCATAATACAAAATTAGATAATAAAAATGGATATCTATGCCATTTGAAAATAATGTTCAATCTAAATTAATTAAAAATAAAGATAAAAACAATAATTTACTTTATGTTCTCCAAAATGTAAATAGACTAACTAATAATTCTAAGAGTGTTAGAAGTAATATAATTTATCAAATTATATGTAGTTGTAAAAATTCATATATCAAGGAATCAAGATGTGCTCTGAAAAAAGAATAAAAGATCATCAATTATTATATAATTGGGTAAAAAAAAAAAGATAAATAATCAATTAAATACTGCCTCCGCACTACTACAATGATTAAAAATCTTGAAATTTTTAATTTACTTTTAATATAAATGATAAAAAAATATTAATGAAAGAAAAAAAATCATAAAAAAGAAAAAATAAGGAAGCAATATTGACAAATATGTTCAAAAAAACAAAACACATAACAAATAGAGAAGCAGCAAATACTGACACCCATAGCTCATAGAAAATCATATGACATTAAGTTTTTGCATTACTTTATAGTTGATAAGGATTACTACATAATTGAAAGTGCTACTGATTAATTAAAATATATCTTTTATTATTTTTACCATTAAAATTATTTGGAAATTACATTTAGTTTATTTATAATAGGTATTTATGGTTTTTACATACATACATATATATATATATTTTACCAATTACAATTTGGTGTAAATTTGATATGTAATGGAATATATATATATATATATATATATATATATATATATATATATATATTCTTAGCTGATTTTTAATAGAGAATGTATTAGCCAAAAGCAGTGAAATAGATTGTTATGACAATAGAATATTAAGGCTAAAAATGTGTTGTTATTATTATTGTAAGATAAAATTGTGAATTTTTTTTCCATTTAAAATGCATATATATATATATATAATAAAGTTTATAGTTTTTAATAAAATTATTATTTTTATATGTGTGGGTTACTGCATTCATAAAAATAGATTATACACAGTATACATGAATATAAAATTTTATTATTAGATTATTTCCATCATCTAATATTGAATATTTTTAAAAGAATTTAATTTTATAAAAATTTTCAAACTACATTTAACTGTTAGTAATAGTGCACAGGTTATTATGTGCATAATGTTTCAAGCAGTATTATTCTCCTCTCTTCTTCAGGTATTTCTGGCCTGACCAGTGATAGTACAAGCATGAAAATTGAACTTGTACCCATAGATTATTGAATATTAAATTCTAAGGTAATACTCTAACCAACTGAGCCATTCTGCCAAAGACAACAATCAGTAGAAATTTTATATACTCATCTATGAAGTTTCTCTTGATTTCTCCATTTTTCTCTAAAAGTGAAGTTGATTAATGGTTTCCATAATTTATATATAGTCACACTAGGCTGATTTATGAGATTGAGTATTATTGTCATGTGAGCAGTTTTCTCCCTATTCAACTGTTTTGTATTTTCACTGATTGAATATATGTTCATTGGTGCATACATAGTCTGCTGTCTTAGACACATTTGTTATGTCTTTTTTAATCCTGTTTGTACTCTTGAAGCAACTTTTCAGTGGGGCAACTAGTCTCATTAATATACATTCTTCCACATTTACATGGTATTTTATAGATGTAGTTTTCATTTTTCAGCATTTTAGATTTAGGCTTTATAAATGTTAGAATTCTTCATAGTGTGTTATGGCTCTGGAAAGCTGTTCTGATGTTGTACTGATTGCAGATTTTTCTTAATTTGTCTGCCATTTTAGTATATAAGGGTATATTACAGTATGAATAATAGTTCTTTCTTCTGATGGTTTTTTATATTGTTTATTTATGGTTTTTTTAATAACAGCTGATGGGTAAACATTTTTATAAGACTTCTATATTGATTTTTTTATTTCTAAATCACTGCCTTTAAAACAAACAATTTTACTATGTTCCACAGTGGTAGTATGACTTCTTATTTTTTTTTTTTTGGTGTAATTAAATGTATATATTAAGTATTTTTCTATATGTCTCGGTTTTCTGTAAACAATAGTTTTGATTTTGCTATAAAGAGACTTGTCACATAAACATTTAAGAATGCCAATTTGTGCTCTTGTTTTGATTCTATTATGAATTTAATTGAAGGGAATATAATATGTTGTTGATGTGTTTCCAGAAAGTTAATAGATCCAAATATTACATATTAATTTCTCTCCTCTTTTTTTTAAATAGACAAACAATAGACTTCCATTATTGATTATTCTCTAAATGTAAATACAATATTATTATTTCACTACTTAAATACTTTTAAAATTTATATATTGATGTTTTTAATCATAACCATGCAATTTTTTTACATATATATGACTTTATATTGTATCTGATGCAGTTGATATGGCATTTATTCTCTATGCAAAATATCAGATTGTATGCATCTTTAATATTATAAGGGACATTATAGATCTTTGAGAATGTAGATGAAAAGTTAAGGAAACGATTGAAAATATGGAAATTTGCTATAAAAGCATAAATATTGAAAGCAAATGTTGAGTGAAATTTAATATAAATAAAAGTGAATAAAAATTATAACAAAAATTGATAAAAATTGTGTCTGAAATTAATAATTAAAATAAATAGAAGCTAAAAAATGCATATAATTTGGAATTATGCTTCAATAACTTCTATCAAATTCAGACACTTCAGATTTGTGCACTAACGAGTTTTTTTCTTGATATAAAAAAAAATAGATAAATTTTATAGATGAATGATATTGATCACAACAAATGACTAAATGAGATATAAAAGAGTTTGATAGTTGCCTTAATAATGGAAATTAGAGAATAAACTCAATAGAGTTTGCAGGAAAAGAAAACAAAAATATATACATTGTTATAAAACTCACTTGAGAAAGCTATTAAAAAATACAATATTAAATAATTGTTATATTCAATATTCATAAATAAGATACCACAAAAAGTCAAACTAAAATATGCTATCCATCAAAAATATTATAGAATTTGAACAAAGATAAAAACATGAACATTTTAATAATAAATACATATAAATTATTATAGAAATAGCCTGGATAAATGATTTATTTAAAGCAATTGAATATCTTATATTCTGTAAAGTTTTAAAAAATAATCATTTTATAAAAAATAAAAAAAATGAAGTTGAGAAGAAAATCTATAAAAAATAATTAAAATCTTTGCAAATATAAAGCAACATTATGATATTTAAAGAAATATTATTTTAAAATTTAAGTATAATAGGTGGAAATCTTTAAATAAATAAAAAAACAATTTTACCTTGAAATAGCAATACAAAAAAGTAGAAACAATATACCTTGTACAATTACAACTTCTTTAATATAACATGTGTTTTAAACAAAAAATAATAATATAATTAATTGTAACTATAAGAAATAAAAACGTTCTAGAAAATGATGGAATTAATATAGATATATTTATTAAAGAAATTAGATGAAATTAATTGAGAAATTGTTATGAATGTTTATGCTAGATATTTATGTGAGATTCTGTAGTAAATGACAGAAAATTATAGTAGTAGTAGTAGTAGTAGTAGTAGTAGTAGTAGTAGTAGTAGTAGTAGTAGTAGTAGTAGTAGTAGTAGTAGTAGTAGTAATAGTAATAGAATAATAATAATAATAATAATAATAATAATAATAATAATAATAATAATAATAATAATAATAATAATAATAATAATAATAATAATAATAATAATAATAATAATAATAATAATAATAATAATAATAATAATAATAATAATAATAATAATAATAATAATAATAATAATAATAATAATAATAATAATAATAATAATAATAATAATAATAATAATAATAATAATAATAATAATAATAATAATAATAATAATAATGAAATTTTAGAAAGATGGAAAAAAAGATATTAAAAATTACCTACATGTTAAGTTTATTTCACTGCAATTGAACATTGCAATTTTATGCTGACAATTTTGGATTTAAAAAATAATTATAACACAATATATTTCTTCCAAGTATTAAGAGAAATCTTACAAAAGTCTACTTGTATGAGTTTCCATTTTGCATTTGTAGATTGGGAAAAGACACATGGCTTTATAAGCATATCACTTTAGTAAAGTAAGGCATAAATAAAAAATATTGCCAAATTCTAAGCAATATTTGTCAAAATACAGCAGCAGTGACAATAAAAGCTGATAATCTTTAAAAAGTAAATTTGACATGGTTATGAGAAAGTTAATTTCATATTTTCAAAACAATTTATAACATTTTAAAAGAGAATATGAATGTTGAAGCTAAAGAAATAAGAATAAATATAAATTACTTAAATAGGTAATGTTCTGTTCTAATATGTCAGCCACTTGATGGTGTTATTTCTAGCTTAAATTACTAGAAATATGCCATTTACATGGCCACAGACAAGTTGATAGCCTTCTTTCTATGATAAAACACAGAAAGAAACTATTTACTCAGCTGCCAGATACAGCTGTGGTTTATTTCTATGCTAAAAGCACAAAAAAATTTCTTCATTGGCTGCCATACTTGCTTGTGTTATGCACTTTATTGTAATGTTGGATTGTCCATTTTCACTACAGTACCATGTGAGGGTGTGTAGACTGCATTGTGTCTACATAATTGAACTTTTCAGGTCCAACATCCTTTTTTTATGTGAACTAACCTACTGATATATTCTAACAGTTTTAACTGTGTCATCACTGTTCCATCAGGCTGTGTAACCCTCACAAATTGGATTATATGGTATTGCACAGCACTATTTTGAAGTTCACAATGAAAGTATCCATAAGAAATTGTCTGAGACAAGTAAGATGGCTGCTTTGAACTCGGAAAATTAGCAATTGACAGATACCAGAGTCAGCTTTCATTTTACTAGTTTGTTATAATTTTTAACTTTAGTGGGTAAATTGCAATCTAATTTACCTTTTCCTCCAAAATGCAGTGTCTGATTAATTACTGTCCCAATAAAAAAGGGTAAAATTTATTTTTTTTTTATTAGAAAAATACTGTAACTTTTTCTATCCACACACACACATGCACCGAAACAAGCCCATCTCTGATTAATTACTATCCAAAAAAGTCTCTACTATATTTACTATTATTTATTATTAAAAAAGTAACGTAACTTTTTTATATGGACACACTCACAAAATCAAAAAAAAAAAAAATGCTAGTCTCTGATTAATTACTATTCTAAAAAGTCAAAGTCGCCTTTCATTTTAAAAATTTGGTTTGAATTTTTACATTTTATGGAACTTGTAATATAATTGACTTTGATTTCAAAATACAGTATCTGATTAATTAATGTCCCAAAAAGACTAAAATTTACTATTATTTTTTATTAAAAAAGGAATGTAACTTTTTATATTCACACACACACACCCCAAAAAGCCAGTCTCTGATTAATTCCTGTCCAAAAAAGTATCTAATGATTACTTTCCCTAAAAGTCCAAAAAGTTGGCTTTCATTTTTATATTTTGTTTGAATTTTTTTAATTTTGTGTAAATTGTAATATAATTTACTTTTATTTCCTATTCCAAAAATAATTGTCAATAGTTCTATAGAATTGCTAGACCAGGAATGTTATATCTATGTGTTTTTGCTTAGCATCAATGCCATCAAGTGGCTGACAAGATAGAACAGAAAACTATCATAATATATTTTCGTGAACTAAAGATTATGTTTTTAAAAACAATGCTTCATAGCTTCAAAAAATGTTACATCTACTAACAGAAAATAAATAATTTTAGGTTAAAGATAAATGTTAAAGAGCCTAAAATAATGTTTAATGACTATTAAATAAGATAGAAAATGAAGATAAATGATAATGAATTGGAATAAATTACAATCTACAAATATTGATGACATCATAATGATTAAAATTATTTATAGAGTTAAACTAAAATGGGAATCTTTTCTTAAAACAACAACAACAACAAATGTCTATATATTTTTTAAAATGATTTTTAATAAATATATTCTACAGATGCTTACTATAAATCTGAAATTAGGATGCTTAAATGAAAACCAGTAATTATATGTCCAATCACCAGAGAATTGTGAATAAATACATGTAGTAATAAAAAGAATTAAAAATAAATTACATGGTAAGAGAATAAATGGATAACATTGATATCATTTAAATAAATTAAAAAGATAATATCATACTGGGATAGATATGTTTCTAAAATCAGATGACAATAATAAAAAAAATTAAATTTGAAACTATATTTTCAAAAGATTAAAAAAGATACAAAAAGCATTGGATGAAATAGAGATGCTTGTTGGAGTGGTGTAAAAAATAAAATAATAAAGATTAAAAAAAAATTGATTAAGCTGGAGAGATGTCCATTCTTTTCCAGATCAATATTGTTTGAAAAATGATGATTCATATATACAATTGAGCTAATAATCACAATTTAACCCCTATTAAAAATAGTCTTTTGATATTTACTCAAATTAATTTATATTTGGCAGAAATTTTTAAAGAGTTCAATAATTATCAGGACAACCATCAATGATCAAAATAATTTCATATTATACCAGATTTCTCTCTGGTCATTATCATATGTTATAGCAATATTCTTATATAAATTAAGTACACAAGTGTATGTTAAAAAAATTTGGAAAAGAATGATATTTTGTATATTATTAAGAAATTTTTATCAAGTTTTAAAACATTTTTTTAGCTATGTAAAAAGTCACGAGCATTTGATACGTTGTTATTTAAATATACTTTATAATGATCAAGCTCTTTCAAATTTTTCATTGACATCTAATTTCATGTCAATTTTAGAAAATGAATCAAACTGAGATCAATTCGTTGAACTGCATTTCTAAAACAGACTTTATGTTTAGTAAGAAGACCCATTAAAAATAATTAAATATATAAATGTTAGGACATTTAAACAAGAAAAGGTAACATATGTTTATAATTTTTTAGATTTTATTCATGCTAAGCATACTTTAAATACATTGAATATCATAATTACAGCTGTTTTATGTTTATTATAAATTGTTTTATGTGTACTTGCCATAGAATTAATTACCTTACTCTGCTCAGTTCTTCATTTTGAAAGTTTCATCTTCATTTATGCTTTATTCATTTCTTTACCAAACTTATTTACATTATCAGATACATCTCAGCTTTAATCAATAAATCATGAAATTCAATGATAACGAAATTAACCAGTGATGTTTCAAATAAACAAGAAAAGATGAAATTTATATTAAATTATTAGCTTAAAAATGTGCCTACATGTCTGGTTCTACATCACTACAGTTTTCCTACTCTCTTATACTAACAAAGCCTTTTTTTATTTTCTCAGATGTATCAACATTAGTTGTATATCAGTTAACTTTAGGTTTAGATTTAATCGCACAATAACTTCTTTACAACTTTTATATTACATACAAGCGCTTTAATACGCTTGGTGAAGAAGCTATTAGTGGTAATAAAAACAATTAAAATAAATTAATCAGGCCTAGTACTTTCCAGGTTTTGTACCTTATATTCATGGCCAAAATTGGACATGAATATGAGGAAAATTGGCCATGAACATGAGGGACAAAACCTGGAAAGTACTGGCCTGATTAATTTATTTTAATCGTTTTTTATTACCACTAATAGCTTCTTCACCCAGCATATTAAAGTGCTTCTATATACTAGTACGTTTGTTGGAGAAGTATACTAAATTATTTTTACAACTTATATATATATATATATATATATATATATATATATATATATATATATATATATATATATATATATATATATATATATATATATATATATATGCATGGTATTCTAATTTGTATGTATTTAATCAAAAGAATGAACAAAAGTTTTGAAAATAAATTTATCTTACAATGTTTTATGGAATGTCACTTCTCTAAATTAATTTCATGAACACATAATTTTAATTATTTTTAATAGAAATCATATATTTGAAATGAAATAGTATTTACATATATTATGTTAGTAGATACAAATAGATTAGAGTCAGATTACTACTCTTAAAAAATTAACTGACTAAATTACTAAGAACAAATATGATTATATTACTAAATAAATTATTTAATTAAACCAAACACGCAATACTTTTATACCTAATAATTTTTCACTGAATACTTTATACCAAATAACAGCTCAAAAATCCATATTCATGTGGCATATGCTATATGATATGTTATGAATACTTGGCAACATAATAAATGATACATATGAAGATTAATATCTCTATATTTTGCTATGGCTCATGAAGTGAGGTATTTATTAAGTATAAATGACAGAATCCTGAAAGAAATCTAACTTATACCTATAATGGAATGTTCTTGATTTCTCATATACGTATTATATTTCAAGTTTGTGGAAAAATATTAATACACATATATCTTTTCTAAAATCACATAAATTGATATGGATATATATATCTTTATTATCTGTATTTTTATATTGGACTATTTCCATCATCTAATATGTGTGTTGAATGTCTTTAGAAAAGTTTAATTTTTAGTTAAATATTCCAAATGCATTTAACTCTTAGTAATATCACAGTAAACAGGTTAGTTTATGCACCAACTGTTAGTAATATCACAGCAAACAAATGTTAGTAATATCACATCAAACAGGTTAGTATATGCACTAACGGTTAGTAATATCACAGCAAACATATTAGTATATACACAACGTTTCGAGAGGTATTTTTCTCTTCTCTTCTTCAGGTGTTGCTGGCCTGACCAGTGATAGTACTAGCATGGGATTCGAACCTGGGCCCTTAGAATCTTGATAATTGAATTTTAAGGTAACGCTCTAACCAACTGAGCTATCCTGCCAAAGGCAACAGTATGTAGTAATTTCATATACTTATCTATGAGGTTCCTTCTGATTTCTCCACTTTTTCCTCAGAGCAAAGCTGATTAGTGGTTTCCATACATTATGTATACTCACACTAAGTTGGCTAATGGGATTTTTTGCAATTGTCATGTGAACAGCTTCTTTAAATTTTCTTCTTTGTACCTTTTCTTCTTTGTCCAATATTTTTGTATTTTCCCAATCGAACAGTTGTTCATTGGTCCATACATGATCTGCTACCTTAGACACATCTGTTTTTCTTTTCTAATCATCAGTTTATGTTCTTGAAAGTGCTTTTGAATGGGATGGCTGGTTTCACCAATATATGATCTTCCACATTCACATGGTATTTCGTAGATGCAGTTTTTACTTTGCAGCATTTCAAGTTTATGCTTTGTAGATGTTAGAATTCCTCATAGTGTGGTATGGCTCTGGAAAGCTGTTCTGATGTTATACTGATTGCAGATTTTCCTTAATTTTTCTGCAATTTTTGGAATGTATGGATACACTACAGTACCAATAATTGTCTTTTCTGTTGATGGTTCTTTTTGTTGTCTATTTAATGTTTTCTTAATAACAGCTGATGGATAACTATTTTTCTTAAGAGTTTGTTCTATATAGATCTTTTCTTTTTCCAAATCACCAGTTTCTGAACAAACTTCTTTTACTCTCTTCCACAGTGATAGTATAATTCTATGTTTTGTGTTTCTGGTATGATTAGATGTATAGGCTAGGTATTTTCCTGTATGTGTAGGTTTTAGGTAAACTGTAGTTTTTATTTTGCCATGAGGCAGTCTTGTCACAAGAACACCTAAATGGCCAATTTTTGTTCTTGTTCTGGTTCTATTGTGAATTTAATTGAAGGGGATATGTTGGTGATGTGTGTCCAGAAAGTTTGTAGCAATGTTTCACCATGTGGCCATACAATAAATGTATCATCCACATAGTGAATCCAAACTTTAGGTGGATAAGGAGTACTAAACTAAATTGAATTATGGGTATTGTGAAAGTATATCTCATTTTGATTATTTAATGTTGTATAGTTGATAAAGACTACAAGATATATAGTCAAAAGTACTTCTAATAAAATAATTATAATTTATGTGAATTTTACTGTATTTTGATATATATATATATATGTGTGTGTGTGTGTGAATATTATATATATAACTAAATTTCTTTTGAGTTTAAACAATATATCTAATACTTCATTCTACTAACTTTTAAAATAGATAAAAATATGCATTTTGAATTTCACTTAGTAGTTTACAAAGTTCAAATATTAATTTTTAGAATGACTGTCATTTGAAAGTTTATATTTTTAATAAATAATGCAAAGATTATCAATATATGATATAGAATAAATGTTTAATTGTAAAAATAAAATGTTCAGTATGGATCACTAGGATCTTTTCAAATAAGATGGTGGAGGTAGATCTGGAACAGGTTAAACAAAGGTGTTTGTTCCTACTTTTATATTTCATTTTCTAAATAATTACTTTTATAATATTCTTCAAATATTATTTAAATATTAAAAAAATGCATTTTTGAATAAGTAGACAATTTTCTATATTTTTTTATTTTTTTTAAATGAAATAAAACATTTAAGTAATTTTATATAGCTTTTATAAAAATATTTATTTAAAAGAAAAAGTCATGTAATAAAAATGATTAAAGTGAATATGAGATATTACTATTATAAAGTTTAAATGAATTGAATTTCATTTATTAACTAAATGTCTATATATTTTCATATTTTATACCCACATTCACATAAATGTGTACAAAATATTTCACATTGCATTTGAACATATCAATACCAGAGTTATCTAATTCACAAAACTATTTGCATAAAACCAAAAACTAAATCTAAAAATTTTAAACTATAGCCTCCACTGCTGGATTCATTGTTTATTTCTGCCAAATGATTTAAGATTCCACAAAGAAGCCACTTCAATACTTATAAGAAATAATACTTTACCCAATAAGTTAGATATTCCCTACACATTATTATTAATGAATATATAAGGCAATAACCTTCATTATAAAGTAAAAAGAATATCTGCAGTGGAAATTACCTCATTTATATTACATATTGTAGAAAAATGCTCTTCACATGAGCTCTAAAACTGATACACATTCTCTCATCAATAACTATTTTAAAACTATAGCTGATCCACCTATATGGTTATAACCTATTGGGTTTGAATTTATTATAAGCCTGATTTTTTAATTTTGCATATTACTTGCACAAATACATTTTATATATCATGGGGAAGAAAACATTTATCATTTTTAGGTATAATGATTGATAGTATAACAATTTATACATTTGTAATATTGTGGATGCAACTACTCTTCTCACATTGTATTTAGATGACTTATCATTAGTTATAAATATATATATATATATATATATATATATATATATATATATATATATATATATATATATATATATATATATATATATATATATATATATATATATATATATATATATATATATATATATATATATATATATATATATATATATATTGTACCAGTCAAAATTGTATGTTAACATGATTCACAGTCTGGGTAAAAGTACCTCAAATCCAACTGTACGTGAGATCAAAGATAAAGAATATTTATGGATTCTGCCCTGTTTGCCCAACTAAATCTTCCAACTAATTAACAACATTTTTGAGGTTAGAAATAAATCTTTTCTACACTCCGGCCCACTAACAGCAATGGTGGAGTATGAGCCTCAACTAATTCTAATGTCTAACTCTAATATTGATTCTATTTATACCTATTCATTTACTTAAATATAGGAATGGTATGTATGTGACCTTGAGTCATCAGATAGCAGCACAATAATTAATTAGAAATATTAATTTTATAATAAAATGAATGGAGATAAACCACAGGTAGCTTAAATTCACATTTATATTTAATAAAACATTTGTATAACTTTTCTAATATCTATCTATTTTATTTCATAAATTTGTTAATATAAATTTTGATTCTGTCATTAATTATGCCTCGAGTAAGGGAGTGGAATAGTTCATATGCCAATTTAACAAATGAAACGATTAGAATTTTATGGTAGATGCCCATTCAAGTCTGAGATGTACAAGACAAATATTGTAAATAGCCCCATTTTAAATATCAACTTTATTATAAGTAAAATTATTTTAAGAGAGAAATAATTGAATTATATTTAGGAATTGTTTTCGAAGAGAGTGACATGTTTAATATATAAATGGATCATGATATTTGCAACTAAATATTTTAAGATTGTAAAACAAATAAAGATCGTAGTCAATCTGCCATGATGTGCTCAGGACAAGAGAAATTGGACAGATCAAGAATTTGATATTACATTACCAGCTTAGACTCAATTCACCTGCCCCATTCTAGTGATGCCAAGAAATAAAGAAAGAATGGTCTGCACCATTGGCAAACCTCATGATATTTTAGGTGAAAGGATGGGAATTGTCAAGGCTAGCTAAGCTCAGCTTACCCCAGGTCTTCCCAAGTTGTCTTTCATATCCCGATAAAAAAATTTATAGCCAGTGAACTTATTACATGGTCTAATTTTGATTTAGCAATCACAAAGAACAAAAGATAAGTGATCAAGCAAAATGCTGGCAAGGCAGAATACAAGTACTGGGAAAATACATTTTTAGAATTTAATATAAAATTGTACTGAGCTATTAAATATTATACAAATGTTACATGGTTTGACTAAGATTGGACCAATAGGAATAAAATAAGCCTTAAATATTATTACGAATATCATTTCCTGTGCAACCCATCCCTCCCTTCAAAACAAAATCCCACCAATATTTTTAATTAAACATTTTATACTCTCTTTTACTATTTAGCAAAAATAAACTTTCTAACTCCTCCCCTTTCATTCTTATAACATGAAATAATATAATTAAATAAATCACATACCTGACCTAGCATTTCTCCCAAAAACTAAACCATATACACATAAATATTTTAAAATATATAATAATATACAATTATTTCATCATGACAAAAAGGGTTGGCTAGAGAGTTATTTATTTACGGACAAACTTTGGTTGGGAAATAGAAGCAAAATATTTAATTATGTAAAACGTTTGTCAAGATGGAACAAATTGGCATATAGTGATTTCATTTTAAATAAGACATTTAGCAATTTTAAACAAATGTATTCATGAGTAAAAAATAATCTTTCTGAACCACTTTAAGAGAAGAGTTTAGCATTAAGAGGCATAATTTTAAGATAGACCGAATGAGAGCAGAAACATTAAATTTAAATTTATAGCAAGTCAAAGGTTACAGAATTTAGTTAAACAGTTACATTAAATTAAAGGGATTTTATTTAAGAAGACACTAAAGGTAGCAAAATTACATTATCAGGTCAACTGAAGTTTTGAGAATAAATCAGGCAATTAGAAATAAACAAAATGGAAACATATTACTAATTTATTCTGAGTCTTTTGGAAATTTGGATCCCATGATAAAATATGAATTTCCCCACAGGCATAGTCAGCTATAGGAATTCAATTTGAGAGTTCACAGTTCAACAGTTACACATTTTGACGAGATTTCTCAGGCTTATGATATTTTGGTGATCATTATTGGAACAAATGGGAGACGGGCAAGCTACAAGGCCATATACTCCACTAAACATTTTATCTTTACTGCAAATTTAACTGGTGTCGATTCACCAGGCAATTACTGAATGAAAACTATGACAGGCTGACCTCTATTGTTCTCGTGAGCTATTTATATTCTTCTCTGACTACTTTTTGGAAAATTCCCTTTTTCATTCACCCAAGGCTAAGTGGATATCATAAAATTCCAGTGACCACAACTATCGACCTAAAATATTCTGAATTCTATTCTTGAGATCCACTCTCCCAATAAACCCAATGATTTTATTGTTTCTAATTTATTTTTAATTTAATGTAGATTTGAAGAATTCATGTTTCAAATATCTTTTCCATTTTAATTTTACTTTAATTAAAAAATTTCATTACCATTTTGTTAATGGCTTTTCTTTTGTTTGATGCTATGGAATCTTAGCAGGGTTTATTATGAAAGTAAATCTCCAGAATAAAATACTAAAAAAAAAGCATATTAAAATTTATTTATTGATTTTTATAAAAGTTTCCGTCCATAATTATATATATGCATTTGCACATATATCCATATCTGGGCCCTTCCAATATTTATAGTAAAAACATTTTAAATAAAAAATTGATATTTTAATCATTTATTAGCTGGTCTAAAATTAAATGTATAAAAATGGCAGACAGAAAGTTTTATAAACATTGTAACATGCTTGGATCTGGTTTCATCCTAGTCTAGCAATCTGGAAAGACATGAAGAGTGGATCTGACCTAAAGATCCACTGCTTCAATATATATATATATATATATATATATATATATATAGTAACGTTCGGAAATGATGCATTAGCATATGAACATATGTTCATTATATATATATACTCATCTCGTTTCTTCATCTTTGACTTCCATTAATCCCAGAATTTGAGCTTAGGAAGGATACTCGTACTATTATATTTCAGTGAATATTAATATTACAAATTTATTGTGGCAGCATGTGATAGATTGAGAACTGAGTAAAGAAATAAACACAAATAACATTCTTTAATTTAAAACCATATGTTTAACAAATTTATTTACAATTATTACAATTTTTGCAATGAGAGATTATAACAAAAGCAATTAATTTATTTGATATCTATGACTACTCTTTAATTAGTATGGTTAATATTTATTAAGCCAATCCATCTTTTCCCTTCAAAGAATAATCATTTGATATTGATACTAACAAAAAAATAATTAAGTTAAAACTTGTTATTATTTATATGTATACTTACCTGCTAGATTAGATCTTATTAAAATCATAATTCATTGTCTCCAATATGTTTCTTGATTAATTCAACTTAACAATGTGTTGATGGTATGGTATTCCCTCTTCTATCATGATTTGTTTTTGTATGGATATGAAAGACCATTCATGCTAGAAATTATTAATTATTTATACTGAAAAAAATAAGTGATGAAACAATTAGTTTCAACAACAAAAAAACACAAATTAATAATGTAACTATACACTAGTAGGTATTTAACGTGTAAGAATAAAAGTCTAACCTCTCTCTGGTGATGATTAAATTCACTCACAAACAAGTTCACACCTGGTCCTATATTTTATTTTAATTTAAAAATAAAGTTAATAACGTTTTTTTTTCTCTTTTTGACTTAATAGGATTTCATACCTTCCTTTCAACTTATGGTAAAGAAAATAAATAAATAAAAATATACATACATAAAATAAGAAAATGACATCAACGTAAGATCAATTAACAGTCCATGAAAGAAAATATCCTAAAAAGATTATAAATATTCTCATTGTTATTGTTCAAACAAATTGGTGGAGTTTGAGTGTTTGAGAAAGTCCGTGATGGTATTCAGAAGTTCTTTGTTCTATATAGCAAGCCTTATGATGCTAAGTTTACAGCTTCACCTTGAAATAGTAAAGTTGGTGGTGCTCTGAGTATATATGAATGGATGCTGAGTACAGTCATGTTCAGTTTTGGCAGTTACAGTTCCATGGGTGATGACTCTCTTCCTCTGAAATATCTTCACACTTAGGAGTAGATGGTTATTTGTGTTTCTATATACATAGTTGAATAGCATGTTATTAACTATTGGAATTCTCAAGTGAAAGTTGATCTAACTCTCTGGCTCAAAATTGAAAATACTCTTGAAGTATCAGTAAGTTTAAAGCTATTTTGGGATTTATAATTTAAACTCTTTTGGTTTGCTGGGTTTAAATTCATACCTTTTAATTCTAGCTTTTAACCATATTCAAGGAAGCATTTTATTTTAATGTTTTTATTTTGATGGTGACAGACTTTTCTGTTCTAACTGCACGTTTGATTTTCTGCTCATAAGATACATGTTGGTTAGCTAATAAGAGTTTTTGATCTGACTTTTGAGAAGAGAGTCATTCATATATCTATATTGCTAATCATGAGGTTGTTATTTTAATATCAATTATACCCTTTCAAGCAAGTTCGAGTTAATGCAGAGTTAATTATTTATATCATTTGTAAAGATTTTTATATATATATATATGTGTGTGTGTGTGTGTGTGTAAAAACTTTAATATCTTTAATATTTGTGTTAATATTAAGAATACACACGCATATATAATTCGACTATATATAAATCAATCAAATCAAATAAATAAATGACAAACTTTTATTGATTTCTTCTAGCGCTGTCAAAGGTATAACCTTCATTTTCAAGAAGTACAATATTCCTTCATTTTCACGAAGTGCAAACATATAAATTAGGACAGATATGTGTGTGTGTGTGTTGTATTAATAATAGTAAAATTTATTTATTATTTCTTTCATTTATAATTTGTGTGTGTGTGTGATTTTCTCACTTGCATCTAAATTTGATCATTTTTCTTTTGTATTGTTGTAATGTGTGTAAATTAAACAACAATTGACAGAAATTTTCTAACAAAGATAAATATTAATATTTAAGTTTTATATATTGTTTTAAATTGTGTATTTTATCAAACGTTTGCTAAATATTTAATTATATAAACAACTAAATGTTTCTCAGCTACAGTTTTTGAGAACATTTCATCTTTTGATTGCATGTAGAGACCGTTGTTATTATGGGTATTGGGTTTGACTTAGATATGAGTGTTTAATGGTTCTTGTAGAGGTGTAAAATCACATCTTATGATATATTTACATTTTCATACTCTGCCATTCTAGATATTAATGTAAAATAATGCTCACACAGAGTTTGAATATAAAATTTTAATATTATTGTACCGAGATACTCGGTACAATAATATTAAAAAAAATATATCTAAACTCTATATAAGTATTATTCTACATTAATACACACCCAGGTCTCATTTTATGTGGTAGATAGGTTCCTCAGAAAATGTGCACAAAAATAAACGTAACTTACTTTGAAAAATGGGGGATAGGTGCTGTAATTTTCAGAATTCACATAACAAGGAAAAATTACTTTCAAATTTGCATTAAAAAAATAAGCAAATAAAGTATGACTAATAAAAAATTTCAAATGTTTGAAAAAAATTAATACAAGACAAACTTTTTTTAAATTTTTTTATTAACTACAGTATTTAATTTTACATGTTTCATACATATTTTAATCATTACTACTAGCATTCATTTCTAAACTGGTAAGAAATCAGATTTGATATGATGTGATGTATTGTGGTTTCTTCTTAAACAAAGTCAAAAATTTCTCAGCAATTATGCCCAGAAAAACCTGTTAACCACTTTATTTTTATTCATGATGTGATGTACAACTAGCGCACTTTCAGTCCTGTGCTGTGTTAATTGTTTTCTGTTTCTATATTAAAAAAATGAGATCGCAATCAAAACAAAAATATTATACATTATCATTAGTAAGATTATTTTCAGTTTATAAAATCTTCATTATTTACTTTAAAAATTTACAATTATTTATTTCTGTTATACTTAACAAAATACGTTTTAAAAGTTAAAAATTTTTGAATATTTATTGCAATATTATTATATGTAAGTATAAATCTATTATTATTATTTACTCATTAGTATAAGTAGGTTATTTATATAGAAGCTAAGATTCTAAATACAGCTTCAGGCCGTATTTATGTTAGCTGCTAATATAACATTTTATTTTTGGAAAAAAAAAGTATTTCAAGTCAAAATAAGTTATTAATAATTTCAATTTCTTGATATTTAATAAATATAGTGAAATATGAAGGATATTAAGAAAAAAACATGAATTGCATAACTTCAAAACTGCATTAAAATAATCCACATAATACGAGACTCAGGTGTATATATACTGATTGAGACAATTAAGTGTACAAATAATTATAAAAAAAATAGAAAACAAACATCACTCGTGAATTTTTTCTACTAGTACAATAATATCTTTAGTAAGAGCAGATTAACAAATCTCAACACAAATGTGATAATAAAATAATAAAATTTAAAGGCATAACATTAATCCTTAACAGTCCATAGTGATTATGAAAAGATATATATGTTTAAGGTAATATATTAGAGCAAGTATACACACACCAACAATTACAAATTTTATATTAACAATTTTATATATTTATTTTTAGTAATAATAATAAAATCTAGGATTAACTTACTGTAAAATAATAATAATGATAATATCAATAACAACAACAACAATAATAATAGTTCATCAGAAAACAGTTCACCTGCATGGAACACAATTTTTCTAGCTCTATTTTGTATAGTCTCAAAGTACTTTAAATTTAAAGTTGATAGGGTAAATTTCTTACCTATATACAGTTCTTATAATTTTCAATCATCTAATTACCATTTTTACATTTCTACTGATGTTTTGATTATAAATTTGATAAAAATATTGTATTTAATCATATAATCAAGGTCAAATATGGTGATGGAGCTAACAAATGACTAGATATCTTCGCCAATCTAATGAACTCTCAATATCAATGTCCAGATTTCAATCAAACATATCAGAACTTCATTAGCAACAAAGTGGAAATTCTACATTTCTTAATAATACCAACAGCTTCAAAGGAAAAACTCCTAATCATAAGCAGATATACAGAAATATCACAAAATTCTTGATTGTAACCAAAGTATAGATGCAGATAATATTACTTTCTCCTAAGGTCCAACTACAAATTTTAAAAATCACCATAGTAGCAAAAATATAAGCTCACATAATAACAACTGCTTAAAAAACCAAAGTCTAAATCCTAATAAAACAGATATAAATGTCAGCAATGAAACTCAAAATTTTCATGATAACCAGAAAGTTCAAATAGTATTACTTGTTCCAAAGGTCAAACAACAAGTTCTAAAAAACATATTCAAATGTCATCAATAATAATATACAAACAATGTATAGCAACAAAAAATATAATACTAAACTAAGATCAATTCCATATTTTTTGCAAAACTGCTCACGTCATCGCAGATTTGGAGTTAAATATACAACTTTACCCCCTTACACTGTTGACTTGGCATCAGAAACATTACCAAGTATTAATGACAGATTTCTCTGCACTATCCTCCAGGGTATTTATACAACATTCAAGAGATTTGTTTCTCTGAGCTATCAATCACTGCTAGATATATCTCACTACAAATTTCTTGGCAACTTTTTATGAGGTCTCTACAATGCATGGGATGGGGGATTCAATCAGCTAGATCACTTATCATCCAAATCTTAAGTACCTAGTTATTGACTTTTTCCATCCTATCCAAAAAGTACATGTCCAAATTCTAGTCAAAATGCTTGGAAACTATGTGATGATAACTGTTGATCTAAATCAGAACAACTGCAACACTGGAGTTTTGAAGAATTATTATTTCAGATACACTCTACAAGACTTCCAATAGATGATGTAACTTTTTTGGAAAAGTTAGCTTTTTTTAATCAATTCTTCCCAAGGATACAACAATTATAAATTCAAAATTCAACTGCACCCTTAGATTGACCCAAATACAATCTCTACCAAAATTCTTGAACAACAGACAATTTTATGTTCATACATTCATGGTATAAAAACTAAATGCTATGTCTGTGGATATTGGGATCATTTTCCAATTCAGTGCTTCTACCCATCTTCATCAACAACTACCCTTGAAACACATTTGCAAATAATCAGACACTAATTAGAATCTGACCACCCCTCAGCTTGAACCTGGGACAACAGCCAGCCTGGTGGTTCAACAACTTCCCAGCTAGCTCTTCATATCATATCAGTTGTACAATTCATGCAATGATTGCACCTACACATGAGAACAAATATCTCAGACTATCCCTATTGTGTATGCATAGTCAACATTATATCCAGAATCTAATCAACCTGCCCCCCCTGATGCAACAAAAATGTCAGGCTGTAGCACATATGACCATCCTCATCATGACATGGATCACATTAAAACACATCATAGAATCAACACATCATAAGAAACAAAATTCAATAAATATTATGTAAGCAAATATACCATGCATATCAGCCACACTATTTTCTCCTCCATACCCAACCTCTAATGAAAGCAAGAGAAGAACTGGATGGCCTTAGAAAAATCAACAACATTTAAAACTCAAAATGTAATGGTACTGACCACATATCATTCATCACTGAAATAACTGACAATGCCTACAAGATCTTGTGAAGCACAACCTCACAGTATCAACTTGATCAATCATAGTGTTCACTCATCAAACTAGCAGTAACACCATCTCAACAAGGCTTGACCTCCAACCAAACACATGAATTATGATCACTAATAGTGTTCACCCACAGTAACACCATCTCAACAAGGCTTGACCTCCAACCAAACACATGAATTATGATCACTAATAGTGTTCACCCATTAAACCAGCAGTAATCCCATCTCAACAAGACTTGACCTTCAACTAAACTCATCAATTACCCTCAGTAGCAATTGATCAACAAACAATTGCTTTATCTGATACTCTACATTAGCAGAATCAAATAACACTCTCCACATTAACAGAATCAAACAACATTTTACAGTCTGTTAATATCAAAAAAACCTTTGGCATCTATAACCCTCTACCAAAATGCTGTACCAAATGTGTTAAATTATCATTTAATCTCATCTCCTTAAATTAATGGAAATCAAAATTTAGAAAGAATCTCAAATTTGTCCTGCTGAGTATCTGCATCAACACAGCTTCTACTTATTCCTAGATAACTTCCTCACCATCAGAAGGCACCAGTATCCTTATCTTCTTTGATTGCCCATTCAAGTCATTTAAAATTCTATATATCAATTGACACTTACCAATTGCCACTTTTCACCATCATGTAATAGCGTTTAACATAATGTTCTTCTATACTCCCCCTACCCATATAGTCATCACATATATCACCATAACCATCAATTCAGTTATTGCATCTATCCCATATCCAATTATATTAATGGGTGATTTCAATCTGGATTACCCAACTTTTATAAATAAATGTCTTTTTTTAAACCTCCTACTAATGAATGCTCAAGGTTTTCTATCATGTTTTTCAATCACTTTTCACAACAACCTACATTTAACACTCTATCAATTTATATTTTTCAATGGTGCATCACCTAATAGAACTTAAGGTTAATCCCAATCATTCTCAGACCATTTTCTCCAAGCAGTAACACTTTAATGAAATTCAATCAATATCCATTCAATTATGTAACAATCCACATCATTCTTCTCTTATTTACTAATGAGTTGATGTTCCTTAAATCCTATATTATGCTAAACAAGCTACTCCAAATGTCTATATACTGAGTTCAAAAGTATCTAGCCTTCATGCACATATCATTTACTATACAACACTTAAAATGATTGTTCCCCACACCTCTAAATCTTGTAACATTAACCAATGAGTGAGATAATCAAATTGTGACTATTACACCCACCCAACAAACACACTAACTGTTATTCAGGTTAACTTAAACTTACCACCATATCTGCAAACAGTTGAAGAGCAACCTTATTCAATCAAAAAGAGAAAAAGTTGCTTAACCCAGCAGCATGTATGAAAAAGTGCATAGATACACTGAGCATTGTCACCCATCCTCATCAAATATCTTTATAACACTTCAAGGTAACATAGGTATATGTACTGGACATAATATGTTCCATTCTATACACTTTAAAAATAAATTTTAGACCCACAATGTTTTTCACTTCATCAATACACTGTTTAAAACAACCAGAACTTTTATGGCTTTCCAAACTCAACAATTTGTGGTCAAGTTGTCACTATTGAAATCTCTTGTCACCCTAAGCCTCATGGAATTTCTATACTCATCTTGGGCCATTTTAGTCATTTCACTGTACTGTATATTTGTGGCAATTTCCTATCCTAGATGAAGATTGTATCCAATCATCATTGTGCCTCTCACTAAAACATCTGACACTACACCAGATCTAATCAACATCTGCCTTATTTCCATGGGCCCACTAGCCATAAAATACTTGAAAAAGTAATCAAAACCAAATTGAGTCTCACATTCTTTCATTATTATTACATCTACAGTTTATCAAAAAAGACTCTTCCACCAGAAAAGCAGCACTCATATTTATGACAATTGTAAGTTCAGTTCAGAAAAATAAAAAAACACTGTCCTATTGCAGTTCATTTTTATTTTAATTAACATACTTATTTAAATGGTCACTAACATCACCATCTCGCCTATTCTGTTATACCTAATCACCAATCTCCTGAATCGTGATTTACATATCAGTCTTAATGTCAGAAATTCTCCATCCTTCAATCCCCCACAGTCAATCTCACAATGAGTTACCCCTAAGCTCATTACATTTTACATTCTACATAAAACTGCTTTTACAACAAATACAGAATAAAATTACTGGAATCCAAATTCCACACAACAGCAATACATTTTCTGCTTAGCCAACACGAATAACATTCCAATCTTCCTCCCTTCTCAGAAACAACTCCCCATATTGCAACCCATTTTAATGACTACACAGCAGTCTACTGATTTGCAATTTAATCCTAAAATACTCTTTCATGGACTCTTTTCAGAAAGAAATCACATTTCCATGTTTTCCAAAAAAAAAACCCATTCCATTTTTAGATTTTCTTTTTATAAAGGCTCTCTTGGTATGAGACTCACAATACAAATCAAGTTACAAGATTCTGTGCTTTAGATTACCAAATCTCTTTCTAAGACATATCTAACAATTTACTGCAAAATACACCTGTTTAATACTCTTACTTTGACAAAAATCACATACTATTCATCTATTATCAAATTTTCAAAGATGTTCATTTTTATCATCAACTCCATGTGCAAAAAAATTCTTTGAGGCTGCAAGACCATATTAATATTTATAATACAGCTCAAACACCTACCATTGTAAAATGGTTTAGGCTTGCACATCATTCAAGTGTTTTATAGACAAAAAGTCATTAAACTTAATACCAGTTATTACCAACTGGTTTCTAAATGACCAGTGCCTATTGAAAGTAATCCCTTCAGATAAACTTCTTTCAAAACCATATGTCATAGATCTTATTTATTCAGTCCTAGGTACCACCAAACAGATCAGCATCTTCCAAAATTCTAATTTACTGGAAAACATAACATGCTTTATTTAAACCCATGCAATGATTACCCTCTCCCATGTTTAAAATAAATAACAGTTTCCTTCTCCACAAATTTAAAAAATGGGCATTAGAACTGAAATATTTTGACTTCCTAATTATCTTCAACTTGCATGACGCTTCCAATACCTTTTTCTGTAATATCATTGTTTGTACAAAAAAATTGACACATTCTATGCCACAAAGCTGAGGAGACTCAACAACACCTTCTCAATGACTGCTGAGCACTAAACTTCACATGACAATATTGCTAAACACATACAGGCAGCATACTATTTCCATCACTGCATAACTCAGTCATTCCAAAGATTACATATTACTGCAGAACATGCAGCAACATTTACATTGTTTGTCTTCTGGTTTATCCATTTTATCCTTATGTTAGCAATCAACACCAGGAGGCATACCTCTACATTTATCAATCTATTACACCAACTAAATGCATGTGATAACAACATAGACCCTGAACATTTTTGAGGCCACCTAGTCACTCATAGAGAACAGACCAAACTATAAACTGCCACAACCACAGTAAGCAGTACTAACAACTTTTTGGACACTTCATTTTCATAATACAACTAGATACATGAAAAACCATGTTTCAGACATTCATTACAATAGTTCAATACTGCAGAAGGCTGTCTAACTTGACCACTCAAGTTCAAGACAAATGAATTTTATTTCACAGATAATAAACTTTTTTTATACATCAAATACTATGTTATACAAAAAAAAATATTATTTACAAGAATCATGTACGATTACCAAGGTGCATATAATTGTACTGTAATCAGTAGTGTTAATCAAATTTATATAATATCAAACAATCATTATACTTGAAATATTTTTGTAACCCTAAAAAATCCTTTGTAAATATTTATCAAACATATGAAACACAATAAAGTATATTGTTGAAACAATAATAATATTTAAAATTTAACATTGTATAAAAAATTAATGTGTTTAATAATATTGTCTAGAATTTGTAACAATTAATTTTAAAAAAATATCACATTCCATTTAAAGGCTGAAGAAATTTAAAATTTATCAGTAAATTTTGATTCATATTTTTATTTTCTTATAAGAGATTACAACTTTAGGAATTACCAGCTTTAAATTATGTAATTATTATAAGAGATGAGAATTATTTAGGAATTACCAGCTTTGTGATGGATTATCAATAGAAGAGATGTGAGAGTAAATCTTTTCTTTTTTTTCATTGGTTGCAATTAAAAGGATCTGGAGGCTAATCAAAACTTTTTTTCTTTCAACTAAATTACAAAAGTCTAACATTCAATATAACTAAAGAAGAACTGAAAATTTGGATATCAATTGTACTTGTTAATTAGTTATTTAAATACTCTTTTATAAAAAAAAATGATTTTGAAGACTGAAGAACATTATTGAATATAATAAAATGTACCAATAAAACTGAGGATAAAAAAATGTTCTATTTTATTTGTTTATGTAATGCTAGCTTTATATATATATATATATATAAACAGTGAGGATTGCCAATTCCTCTACAAACTTTATGATAAATGCTTAGCCAGAGCCAGCACTTAAAATATCTCTGTCAGGAACCCCTCCCCAAACCCCTGACCATGGTTTCGTGCTTTGGCACTCCTCAGAGAAGTGTCAGGGTAGGTTCAGACACTAGATCTAAAAATACCAACCCAAAGCTAAGCACTTAGCTAAAAGTTATCTATTGAGTTTATCTATTGAGTGGAAAATCTGAAATTTTCAGACATCTACATGTTCAACTCAAATAGCTATATGGGGCTGATAGATCTTCAGCCATACCATATATTAGTAGTCATAGCAATATATAATTGCATAAGACTTTTGGCACAGACTATAACTAGTCAAAATAAGAGTCATAGATCAATTCATAGATCACATGACCCTATCTCTTAAGCTTGTAAGTCATAAACAGTGAGGATTGCCAATTCCTCTACAAGCTTTATTATAAATGCTTAGCCAGATCCAGCACTTAAAATATCTGTCAGGAACCCCTCCCCAAACCCCTGACCATGGTTTTGTGCTTTGGCACTCCTCAGAGAGGTGTCAGAGTAGGTTCAGACACTAGATCTAAAAATACCAACCCAAAGCTAAGCACTTAGCTAAAAGTTATCTATTGAGTGGAAAATCTGAAATTTTCAGACATCTACATGTCTTGAAACCCAGCTATCCAACTCAAATAGCTATATGGGGCTGATAGATCTTCAGCCATACCATATATTAGTAGTCATAGCAATATATAATTGCATAAGACTTTTGGCACAGACTATAACTAGTCAAAATAAGAGTCATAGATAAATTCATAGATCACATGACCATATCTCTTAAGCTTGTAAGTTATGAGCAGTGAGGATTGCCAATTCCTCTACAAGCTTTATGATAAATGCTTAGCCAGAGCCAGCAACAGTGATTTCATATATATATATATATATATATATATACCTTATTATGACATATAGATAACTCCAACAATATATATATATATATATATATATATATATGAAATCACTGTTGGAGTGTTAAACTAGATATATAAAATTAATGGCTGAAAAATGTTTATATTTACATATTTTCTTATTTTATCTAATATTGACAAACTATAAATTGAAAAATTTTGCCAATATTGATATTATTAATATAAAAGAAATTGAAATATAGTTTTAAAAGAAGTAATTTGATCAATTTAAGATCTTCATGTTTTCATTCCAATGTGCTTTAGATTTGCCTATATGAATAAATTTAGGTGAAAAGATAAGATGATTTGTTCTTATCTTTTTAAATGACTTCATCTTGTGCTTTGGACTGAGAGTATTTCATTTGCCCAATTAATCAGTGTTGGAGTGTTAATAAAGTTATTATATAATATTAACTATTGGAAAAAAGATTATATATGTGTGTGTTCTGTTTTAAATGATTTATAAATATATCAAATAGTTTTTTTCAAAATAAAAATAGTAAAAGAATAACACAAATATAAAGCTTCATAAATGTATTATATTTCATTTAGACTAAGGTATGCATTAATTATGTTAAAGGATTACTGAATATTAATTTTAATTTAAAATTAAATAATATATACAATGTTGAAAGTTGGGTAGATATATTTCTAATATGAAAACTTTTAAAAGTTTGTCATTGAATTATACATGATGTCACAATATAAAAATAATATCAATTAATAGACAATTAATAATTTTATGCAATTTAGTATGATTAAGATAATCATTCACACATTTAATCTTTATCATTTATTTGCATTTATGATATAAAAACACATATATCTGCAAGAATATTTTACTTTGCAGTGCAAATGTAAACAAATATTTGAGGAGTGAATAAAGGTAAAACCTAAGTGGTGAATGATTTAAAACTATGAATTGGTGAATGATTTAAAACTATGAATTAATATACATGTATTTGTTCTGAAGGAAATACATATGTGTAAAAGTTGTGTTAAATTCTGCATCCACATCAATTTATTTAACATATACAATTATTTTATTTATTATGTTTTGGTCACGCTAATCAAAAACATGCATAGCTAAATTGTAAATTTTAGATATACTAAATGTTGAATTATTTATAAATGTATTTATTTATTTATTATTATAATTTATTATTTTTACTTTAGATTAATTATATTTATGTAAATCAATTCATTTTTATTACTCGTTTTCATTTTGATTTATAAATTTAAATTCATAAATTTCAATTAAGTCTTTTCATTTCACACATGTCAATTTATTCACACATTTAGTTACACATTCAATGTATAATTTATAAGACCCAAGTAATAATTATTAAGTCAAGTATTTTATAATACATTTTGAATATTACTTCTGCTAAAGTAGTAATTAATATCCCATTTTGGGATTTATATTTCTGATGTATTGGCTACAATAGATTTATATGTAATAGAAAGAAGAGTTTAGCATGATATTTATTATTTTGATCTCCAAAGTTAAATAGTACTCAAGTATTAAAAATATTTTCATATCTGGATAAAGAAGAAATATATCTTTTTCATGCTACATATTTTATAAATATAGTTACAGGCTTATGATTTACTATGTTTAATAAAAGAAATATATGTGTATGCATTATTTAGCTTATTTGTACATAAAATTGACTTTCCCAACACAAAGCAACAAGGAATATTACCCACTACCTGTGTTTGTTATATAAAATTGACTATTCAAATTGGAACCTTAATAATTTTTACCTACTATCTATGGTTACATAAAAATAAAACAGCCAAATTGTAGCATCAATGAAATACACTCACTTCTTGTGTATTAAATATTGTTAGACTTATAATCCTGAAATAAATTTTATATATATATATGTCATATTATTATTACTATTTGCGGGATATTCCGTGTAGTGAAAAAGCTAAATGCTGACGTTTCAGTACAATATCAAGTACCTTCCTCAGAGCATCCTCTTTCTCAAATCATAAGAATGCATGTGAGATTTAAAATCGTTTTTATTGTTTTCTTTCTCCTCATATTTAAATTCTATTGATTGAGAAGTTTTAAAATTTATTTTCTCTTCCAATAGTTTCTTCCAAATGTTGTTAATCTTCTTTAACTCACACCTTTCATGTATGCTCTTGGGCCTTTTAAAAATCTCTATAGCTTCTCTTAGCAATCTATAGAGATTTTTAAAAGGCCCAAGAGCATAAATGAAAGGTGTGAGTTAAAGAAGATTAACAACATTTGGAAGAAACTATTGGAAGAGAAAATAAATTTTAAAACTTCTCAACCAATAGAATTTAAATATGAGGAGAAAGAAAATGATAAAAATGATTTTAAATCTCACATGCATTCTTATGATTTGAGAAAGAGGACGCTCTGAGGAAGGTACTTGATATTGTACTGAAACGTCAGCATTTAGCTTTTTCACTACACGGAATATCCTGCAAATAGTAATGATAATATGACATCTTTTATCCGTGAAAACATTAGAATAATATATATATATATATATATATATATATATATATATATATATATATATATATATATATATATATATATATATATATTAGAATTAAATCCATAGAAAAAATGTTTAGTTACAATATCATGTAGATATTGTATGTTTAATGAATATAATAAATGCTTGATAACTTGAAGAAATGAAAAGAAAATCATGATAGATAGGTGCTTTAGAGATATGATAATGATCCAATGAATAACTTATTATTTTACATCTTTTGTTCAGTCATTTGTGATGTTAGATATAGTAGTTGAGAAGAGATATATTTTACTCTCTAATAAAGTTTATGATAGTGTATTGAGGCAGTCAGATCTGAGTTCGATCCTAGCTTCATGACATCTAGCCATAAGCCCACTTCAAACCCTAGTACTAACCTTAAAATTTCCGATGCAGTGGGGCTTTATACGTTCAATCCACGCTAATTTCCATAAAGAAGAACTTATTTTATAAATGTGTATTCAAATAATTAGTTTCAGATTTAAATTGATCAATTCTATTAATAAATTCATGATAGAATTATTCATGAATTTATATATTATAACTGCATGAATTGTGCGTATATATTTGTAAATATTTAAAAATATATAATTGTTTAAAAGTTTCATTGCATTGGGAATGTTTGATTTTATTTTTAAATAATTTGTTAAAGTTTTATTGATTAAAAGCTACATTCTTTCGATAAGCTTTCAGTTTTTCCCTTTCCAAAAACAACAGTTAAAGTTTTATTAATTAGAAAAAAGATAAGGATTTCCTAATTAAAATTATTTTCTGATTTTAAGAATTCATTTTCTAATTAGAAAATGAATTCAAGTTAATGAGTTTGAAAGCCTTATTTAAGGAATGTATCTAAAAACATTGATAATGAAAGAAGCGCTAGCCTGAAGGCATCAAAGGACAGTATATATAGCTCTGAAAAGTTTGGAAAAAGAAGCCATCTTTGTTGTAGAAAAGTACAGTAAACTCTGTGTGTTTTAAATTGTGTTTCAATCATGGTAAGGGGCTAAATGTCAGGAATCTGGCTATCGGTTCCTGAAGTCCCCTGAAAATCTTTAATGGAGCTGTGGATTCTTTTCCAGACAAATCATGCTGCCAAAATCAAATAAAATGCTGTTCAAGTAATCAACTAAATGCGTGCCTATATTTTTACCAACTCGGATGTGTAACCTAAGGATCCAGCCCAGAAGAAATGGGTAATATATTTCCATAATGAACCTTAAACTTTCTGGACAGTTCCAAACATTACTTTACATTCCCTTTAAGAGCTCTTTTCACTCTATAAGTGTCATAATCTCTGTGTAATAATCTCTGTGTAAACTTACTTTTATTTATGCTATTATACCATAATTCTCTCAACTTCTAGTCTTTAACTTTCTCTTTTCTTACTTGGCAGTTCATTTATTATATATATATATATATATATATATGTGTGTGTGTGTGTGTGTGTGTGTAATTTATTAATGTTGTTATTTTAATTATATGCCAATAATCTTTCGACTCGATAAACTCCTTTGTTCTATTTGTGTTACGTAGAAAATATAATATTAAATCTGATAATAATTCTCACCCATTAGAACTAGATTTATACAGTTCTATCAATCATCGAGTTGAAAGAAATTATTAAATGTGTGTTATTTTTATAATTGGCTAATAATAAATTATTAGCTCCATTTCTAATCTATGCCACCACTATTTTCTCGTTCCACTAATATTTATTTATTCAAATATAATCTTAAAATGTTTTTATTGCAAAAGGGCCAATAAAGGAATCAAATATATTCTAATTCAAATTTCTGTTACTCGCTATTAAGATTCAGGAAGGGCACGATGATTGGGGCATAATTAATATGATTTACAAATACTTTAAAATAGTTTTTGTTAAAAGCTCATTTGACTTTAATTAATTTGATCAAGTCATCATGTAGAGCATTCTATATGGGTTTTATTTTTCAAATGATGACTGTCAAGTCATCATCTTCAACGTTGCTGGTGTAGGGCTATCGTTCATTTTGCATGCTTGTCGGTAGTAATATCTCTGTTATTTCAAATAATTGAGAAAGAAAGCACCTTATCCCATGTTCATGTTATAATTGGAACACCAAGGTCTTGTAGTTATGACTCGTCCTGGTTTCCCTCATGTTCCACATTTTAAAAGGGCAGTAAGACTTGTGAAAGACAAGCCACCATGAGACTTAAACTACCGACCAGCAATTATCTTTCATTTTCTAGCAAATAATTCCTCAGCACCGTTACTTTTCTGTTCCAGTAAAATCCGCTCCGATGCTCGTAATTCATGATGAAGTGATTTCAATTAAAGTCTAACTAATTCTCAGTTACATTTAATTAAATAAGTTTTCCAATCAAGATTAAAGTTATGCTTTAAAATGCATATCTTGCTCTTCATGAATGGATTTGCGAATGTGAAAATAAATATCACATTCTTTCATATAAAATTAGAGTAATAATTTTCATTACTAATGAATACCTTTATCTGCCTTTATTTTCTTGTTGGGGGCATAGACATAGACTTTCAAATATTGCATAATACTCATTGGCATATAATAAGGACCGCCACTCTTATTATTATTATAAATTCTGTTAAAGGCTAGAAGTGATTAATATAATCATTATTTAGAATTCAAGCAAAACAAATTATTATTATTAAATATCTTCTAAACACACTTGGTTTCTTCGTTCTTAATTCTTTTATAATTATTTTAATGTTAACGCTCGCTGTCTGTGTTGGCAACCCGAACATATACATATGATTCGATTTAAAATTATTTTTACTCAGTTTATTATCAGATATTAATGTCAGTTCAGGGGTCTCTGATTCTCACCAACCATTGAGCTAGTTTCTTGTCACATAGCACTGTGCCGTCGATTTATACTAATATGAGCTAGTGAGTTGGGTTTGAATTCAGTTTGATTCAGCTGAGTTTGGGTCCCACTTTCATTCGGGTGGTGGGTTTTTCGACTGGTACAGTATGAATAGGGGTATTTAATTGCGTTCACCTTGTATAACCAGTGAACTTAGAATATAATAAGTTTTATAAATAAGTATTTTATTTTATATGTGCACAAGATAATATGAACAATATCTGAGAAAGTGCTGGATGGTGTGTACCTAAGACCATGACCATGTTATTTATGCCAGAGGCTTAATTTCCAATTTATGAGATATTTGTATTTGTAGAATTCATAGAAATATTAAGGCAGGAGACCTAATTTAATGAATAATTTGATAAGAATAATATATTAAAGATGCACTAAAAAACTTAATATCTCAAGTTTTTATAGAGAATATTGTACAAACAACTTTTAATATTTAAATAATAAATTATTTTTGATAAATCAATTAAAGGATCTATTGGGCATGTGTGTGAAATCAGAAAATAATGAACTAGCAATGCATGTTGCATTTTGGAAATAAAGCTTAATGAAATAAATTGTAATATTTGAGATGATTAAAATGAGAAACCTTACTAATAGAATACAATTTGTCTGGAGGGCAATAAAATATAAAATAATTTGAGAAATAAATAACAAATTATTGTAATAAAATATTATAGAAAATGTAAAAAGAGTGAGAGAGGTAAACTTAAATATAATATATCCAATTCAAGATCTTATTCTTTTTCTCATGCTGAAATATTAGTTTTACTAAATATGGAAAAAAAAAAACAGACATTGTAGGTCAGGCATGTGATGTAATAAAAGCAGAATGTTCAATGCCAAACACAAAGCATTTGATCCAGTTAATGGAGATGTGAGCTCAAAAATTTAATTAAATGAGGTAAAGACAAAAACAAGTCTTTAATGAAATGAAATGAGCTTTAGAAAATAAAATAGAAAAAGGCAAGAAAGAATGAAAAATTATTATCAGGATATAAAAGATTTAATTGAAAAGGGTTATAAAATATATCTGGTATAATAGAAAAGACACAAATAAATTTAGACAAAGAATATAACAAATAGAAAGACAAAATAGATGAAGTAAATCAAATAAAAGATATTACTAAAGTTGAAATATAATATAAAAAAAAACAATATATGATATACGAACAGAATCAAATAAAAAATATTCAAATAGATACATAAACATATTAGAAGTAATAGCAAAGAAGATGAAGCTTGATAACAAAGCAATAATAATAAGATAGTAAATAAACAAGATGATTGAGAAAAAAAAATATTTGTTTCTTGTGAAGATTTTTAAAATGAAAAAAAAAAAAATTCTAATTCAACAGTGGAAGAACAAGCTTATATTAACTATATAATCCTAGAAGATATGTTAGATCAAAAAAATAAAAATAAACACAGTGAGAGAATTTTAAGCAATGTTAAAATTATAGAAGAATGTAAAAAATAACATTGATTCTATGATTGAAGTAGCAGTTGATCATTTCAAATTTGAAACAGACTTAATAGAAAATATTCCATTAAAAATACAAAAAGAATTAAGAATAATAGATGGTGTAGAATATAAATTATATGAGCAGCATACAATTCAAAATATTTAAAATATATGCAAGGCAAATAAGTATCAATGAAAAATGTCAAAATAATGAATAGAAGAGCTAAATAATGAATTGCAGTTTGGAATAGAAACAATAAGACATATTAGAAAAAAAAGTCAAACTGAAAATGAAGAAATAAAATCCATAGGGCCTGTGAACTTATTAACATATGAAAAAATAATTCTAAGAAATAGAAAAATGTCATAAATATAGAAATTGTTAAGAAAAATAGGCTAGAAAGACTTCAGTCTATTGGCAGAAATAAAACATCATTATCCTATACAAAGGATAGAGATTATGAGAGAGATATGGAAATAGGTAGTGGGAAAAGTAAAAAGAAAAAAAATGTATAGAATGGATATATATATAATTTAGTAATACTCAAGTTAAAATATGTATAATAAAAAGTAAATCATCATATTATACTTAAATGGAATTAATTTAAACTTAAGACATGCATGGTATTATTAAAGAACGATTATAGTTCTAGTTGGATTAATGTTTTACCTATAAACTACAACTATTTTCTATAATATTACTGTAATAATAATTGTATAAATATTAAATTGCAATAGTTATGTTAGTACATTCTCAAACAACATTATACTTAAACTATGTAATATTTAACCATAGTATATTTTATTTAATATTACATCTCAGGTGACTCATATATTTATAAAAAGATGAAAACAATGATTGGTCTTTGATGAAAATGTGTTTCATTTGTTATTAATAAAACTTTTTACTTTATTATGACTATTGTTCATAATATAAATTAATAATGTTTTATTTATGCCTTACATAATGATGTTATAAATCTTTTGATACAGTTATTTGTAACAGTGTATTTTTTTATTATCTTCTAATATTTATTAAAAATATATATGAATATAATGAAATGCTATATTATAAGGTTTACACATAAAGTGTTTTAAAGGTGAATGTTATCATCTTTAAAATAATCTTCTAATTGAATAAAATAATTTATTTAGTTGATGTAATTTTAGTGTTTTCAAAAATAATCTTTAATATTAGTAATGACAATAAATGTGTTGTTACATGTGATATGTATCACAATCAAAGATGTGAGCTTGTTTATTTTTTGTGACACTATAATTGAGTTGTGATACATATATAGATATTGAATTATCAATAATAACATAAAACATTTAACTGTTATTATATTATGTATTAATCATCTGAAGTGATAAGGTAAGCTATGATCAAATATCTTCTAGTCATTAATCAGATAACATTTTTGAATATAATTTAATAACAGTTCTGAATTGTTATTAATTAGTTTCAATAACTTAAATTTACCATATACATTTCAAACACATGAATAAAGTTATATAATAAATTCAAATGATCTCCAATATGTATTTATTATTATCCAGCATTCTTAAGTTAGCCCAGGATACAACTTTTCATATGACACACTCCATTCAATATATATATATATATATATATATGAATATGATATATATATGGATATAAATATATATCAATATAGAAATTGATATATATATATATATATATATAAATATATATCAATTTCTAATTGATATAATTTAATCTGTAAATGGTAAATTTCTTAAGCACAAAAATTTACCATCCCCTTAATATAAATAAATAAATCAATAATTATTACTATTAATTATTTACTAAGCTAGAAATCATTATATCATTTTAGATTGTGTGTAAACATTAAACTTATTAGAATTGTATACATATTTTTATAGAATACACAAATATTGTACTATTAATCCATTACAGTATCCATTTTTCTCTTGCAAAAAAATCAACAGAGATAATGAAGAAATATGAGAGGTTATAACTTGTGCTAGCTGAAATATGCAGTTTTATCTAAAATGCATCTTATGGGAGAAATTTTATGAATATATATATATATATATATAAGATATACCATATAAAAATAAAATGATGGAATTTGTATTTATGATATCATATTGTATACTTAATAAGATTAAGTATATTATGGTTTAATTAATTTAATTGTTATATCTGGGTTCAAATAATATGCTGATATCTAGTCCAATAAATCATTAGAAATCATTTTTATTCATTTATTAAAAAATATTGTCAGTGGTATGCTGTCAAAAAATTGGTATAGA
Organism: Epiperipatus broadwayi; assembly: GCA_028023455.1. Taxonomy (NCBI): domain Eukaryota; kingdom Metazoa; phylum Onychophora; class Udeonychophora; order Euonychophora; family Peripatidae; genus Epiperipatus; species Epiperipatus broadwayi. Next base: position 73,500 of record JAQFVV010000928.1, on the reverse strand, counting down.
ACCACTAAAACATCACATCATCACCATTTCCCATGACTGTGTTGTTTTTTTTTTTTAAAAAAAAAAAAATAACAAAGTTACCAATCTCAAATGAGCTTGGATTGAAAACATTATGTTTTATTTTGGAATCAAGCTCTTATAATTAACTAAATAGGTAAAAAATGGCTGCTGAAATGTTACATTAGATCCTAAGATCAAGGTGTAGGATTGTCACTTATGAAAGCCACAAGTTAGAAGATAGTCTGGTAATATTGAATAAGTAGTCACTAGATAGGAATTTTATAAATAAACACTTTTGAATCCAGTGATTACTAAATCTTGCATAGGGTAGCACAACAGTATGGAGAATTTGGTACTGTTTTAAAAAATTTGGTACTTATAGTTTGTCTTAGTTGCTATTGTTTAAGTTATCTCTATTGCTAATGAGATATTAACATACAAATCTTACAATATTCATTTTTTACCTTGTATGTATATATGCATAATGCAGTTAAATAAATTTTAACTAACTGTACTATTCATTAATCAAATTTAATAAAATTCAACAAACACTTTATACATTTTCTGCGGTTTTTAGTAGGTGTCTTATTAAAAAAAATAGGTCATTTTTTTTTTTTAATAATAACGTTCACCATTTTAAGTATTTGACAGAAAGTTTAAATGTCTACATGTTTAGTTTGCTAAAAAATTATAATCACTATTAAAGCTAATAATCTAAATATTTTTGTTTCTCTGCGATAGACAGAGAGAATAATATTTTTGTAGATGATTAATTAATGCGTGGGAAAACCGTTAAAGTAAAATACAAGTTTTTTTTTTTATTTGCCTGCAGAAAAGCTAGAAATATTACTTTTTACACCTAACTTTAGAATAATTCAAATTTAATTTTAGTCGGCTACTATATAATTATTGTTATTTACATTAATTGATTGACAAGATGAAATAACGATTAAATTTGAAGACATTTTGTATTTAAGTAATATATGTGTTGAAATTTATGTTATATCTTTGTTATGACATGTCAGAGTCAGTAATTCTACTGATATTACTAGTTTATTTTCTTATTTAAAAAATGAATAATATATTTTTGTATTAAGGGTAAAATCCAATTAAACATTGCTTTATAATTTACCTTTCCTGTTGTTTTGAAGTAAATTGATTAAATAAAAAATATATATTGTAATAATGTATTGAACATTATAATATTTAAGATTTTTAATTAAATTGATTATATATTTTTTTATTAACAATGGTTTGCATATCAAATAAATGAAATGACTTCACTTTTTACTTTCAAAAACTAATAACATATGAACAATAATTTATTATATTTATTTCATTTCATAATTATCCATTATAAGAATAATTAACCAATGACTCCTAGATGATAATACCACACCAACATCTTTACACTATTATCTACATATGGAATTTATAAATGATAAAGATTGGATAAGCAAGTATAAATCCAACAGCATTATTTACTTTTATTCTATTCAAATAAATAATTATGAAAGTATTTACTTAAATCAGTTTATATAGAACAAAAATAATGGAGATTGCAGGTTTGTAAGTATAAATCCTACATTTCTCATTAATGAAGGTCAAGGTTCAAAATGTTGTTTGGGATTTAAATGTGGCACTGATAGCCAAATATTCATTCTTACTCAAGTTTATTTTTCATAAGATGCAGTGAATCAAATATCCTAATTCTACTGTATCAAATATGGTATTATTATAATATTATTGGTTTATATATTTTTATTAAGGATTTTGGGCATTTTGACTTCATATTCTTAATATTTATTAAGTTATTTCTTACTATATTTTATTATATACATATTACCAACATATTCATTGTCATTACTCATTATTAATTCAATTATATTTTGGAAAATAAACATTGGCCACTACAATAATATATAAAAAATTCATTCAAAAATAAAACTACTTAAAATAGAGATGATTTTAATTAAAATATAATAATGTCTAGCCTAGTAATTGATTAGTTCTAATCATTAGTGGATTTATCTTTTGTGCATGATATAAAAAATGTAGATGCATAAAGCATGACACTTTGGATTCAAATTGTAGTAATTTAATATTAAAAAATATGGAATAAATGTTGCTGTTATGTGTAGATTTTTACTATCTAGATAATCTGAAATGTACTGGTTCAGCATAAAATACATCTTGGGAGTCATTAATACTTATCAGATGTTTTTATTCATGTGTTTCAAAAATGTGTGTGGTGGAATAGAATACAAAATGTATCACAGGGTCATATGATTTTTGTTGTATTCTTATTTATATATTTTCAAAAAAATATGTGATAGTGTGGAAATTATTTAATAGATTTATAATTAAGTGAATCTAAAAAAAAGTTTACACACAAAAGAAACTATACATTGAGTTAACATTTGAGATAGTGTTAAACAAAACTATGTCATAATTACATAAATAAAAGAAGGCTCAAACTATAAGATTAATTCTTCCTATATATAACTTTTTTTGGATAAAGTTTGTGATGTATTTTATGCATATTTATAATAATTGTTTCCATTTTTCTTATAATATAATAGTCAGTGTAAGTTTCAAGTTGGAACATAAGTTTTAGACTTTTATAATTTTTTAATTCCTCATATCATCTTTGAAAAAAACTATACCTAAAACATAGAAACATTAACTTTAAAATAAAATCATTCAATGCAAAATGTTTCTCTAAAGTTTCAACTTTCAGTCAGTGTGATTCTGTAACAAATGTAATATGACATTTGCTGAATAGAAGTGTTATAAAATTAAACTATAGCAATTTCTGAAAAAACATTAATGACACCCTGTGGTTATGAGTGATTTTAATATGCTTGCTTATATCAATGTTTAATAGAGTTTAAATTTAGATCTGAGTTTAAAATGTTATTATAATTTTTAGTCTAATAAATGATTAATAAAAGTCAATAATGCATTGATCTTAAATGTCATAAATATAATTAGTGAAAGTTTCACACTTGTAATTGAAATTGTAATAATTTGAATATTATTCAATATGGAAAATTTTGAAAATATGCTTAATATTTTTTGATCTATGGCCAATTGTAATATTGCTTCTATATGAAATTATTTTGGGGGTCATTTAGACATTCCAAATGCCCTTATTTCTATTTGAGTAATATGTGGTAAAATAAATGTTTTATTTATAATTAAAATAAATTAATTCAGATAGGTAAAAAAAGTAAAGTTGATTGATTATACCATGCATTGATCTTTGACAAAGTTTAAAGTTTATAACTGGTCTAGGAATAATATGATAATATCTAGTGTAAAATTATTAGTAATAATCATTAATGTCTTTATCCAATGTGAATGGATTGACGTGTATAAGTGAAGGAGGTCTAATACTTGTAGTTAAGTAGTAATAAAACTAATCAACTGGTATTTTTGATAATTTTATTAAAATTAGTTTTTTTGCTAATTTTTTAACTTTTTTATAGACATTCAATTTTTTATACTTTCATTTAATTAATTCAAATACATACATAAACAAAAAAATATATTTCTATATATTCAAATATATATATATTCATTCAAATGTTTTCACAGGTTGCAGATATAAAAAAAAAACATATTTAGTGGGTTCATCCATGTAAGATTTCAATTTAAAAATCTTACATTGATGAACCCACAAACTATGTTTGTATATATATATATATATATATATATACAAACATAGTTTATGTTTGTATATATATATATATCATATATATATATATATATATATATATATATTGTGATGGGGACTAAAATTTGAATTCCTTGACAAAGGTTAAAACAAGTAAGAATAATAAACCTTCATAAAAAAGGGTTTAAAATACATATAAATGTGCCTGCGGATCAAAAGAGGTATATATGCATCACATAAATTATATATTTCTTTATGTTAATGTAAAACAAAATGATCGTTCAAGGTTAAGGTTTATTTTTTAAAAAGAAAAAAAGAAAAAGAAGAAAAGATGATGCAAATGTTTTTTTTAATTTATTATTTTTAGAAAATTCATTAATCATGTACTGAATGTAATTACATTAGCAATTTATTAATTTGTAGTGGAAATTACATAATACTTTTTTTGTTAAGTAGTATGTAGAATGTTAATAAATAATAAAATGTCTTTTTTTTTAAAAAAAAAAAAAAACAAAGAGAAAAACATATAATTATCTGAGATCGGATTAATTATATGTTTTGTTTATTTTATCTAATCATAGTAAAATAAATGTTGACTGATTTTTGCTACAAGATTTGCCTTTTGTTGTAGTTGAATTAGGCTATTGACTTATTAGAAATATTTTAATGACAGGCTATTTAAAGATAGTCTGAATAAAATAAGATTTCTTTTGTATTAGTTTTTTGTACAAGATTGAAATGAAAATAGAGGGGGATACTAACCACTTACATAATGAATCAGCAACTACTTTTATGAAAAAGTCTTATAAGAAGAAAAATTGGAATTTCAATAGTTATCTTATATTCTGCATTCTTAGTCTGGTAATTGACTCAAATGCTCTTTGTGTTGTTTTAAAAATGAACATTAATCAGCACATTTATTCAAGCAACAGATCCATGTATAAGAAATTTAGAAATTATATTTACATTTTTCATGCTCCACTAAGAAATTTTGCTAACACTTTTTTACAGTTTTAAAATTCACATATATTTATTTTCTAATATTTTAATTTCAAAAAAATTAAAAAGATGTCAGGATAATTGAATAAACTTGAGTTTCAAAATTTCTGAAATCACATGTTGATGCCTAGTCATTGCATATTTGGTGATCTCAAACATTGTGAAATTACTTTAAGAAAATATTATGATGGTCTAAAACCTTGATTTTTTGGAAAATTTATGATTATTTTTGATCATAATTCTAATAATTATTATAAATCAAAAATATATCATCAGCAACCATTATCAATCCACTGCAGGATGAAGATCTCTCCAAGGTCAATCAAACTTCTCCAACTGTTACCTTCTCTTCTCTATGTTATCCCTGCAAACTTTCTTATTTCATGCATCCAAACACATGTGTTATCTTTCTGGATCTTTTACAATCTTTTGGAATACTGTTTAAGATTTCAATTGTGCATCTATTATCATCTCTTCTAGCAATATGTCCAGCCCAACTCCAGTCTTTTAATTGTTTCAGTGAGGTCAGCAATACATGTTTATTCTCTTACCCATATATTGTGTCTTCAATCTCTTCTTGTTACTCCCAACATGCATCTCTCCATACTTCTTTGAGTCATCTGAAATCTCTATATTGCTCTTTTATTAAGTGTCCAAGTCTCAGATCCATAAGTAAGAACTGGTAAAACACATTTATTAAAAACCCTGCTTTTCAAACACATAGGCATATTTTTTTTTTTTTTTAGTATCAAGTTATTTCTACCAAAAGCATTCCAACCAAGTTTAATTCTATGATTAATTTTATCCATTGTGTTTCCATCTGTATTAATAATCTGACAAAGGTATTTGTAATTGTTAACTTCTTCTAACTCATCATAAGCAATCTTTATTCTCATATTTTGAGAAAATCCATTAAACATTACTTTAGTCTTTTTAACATTTATCTTTAGTCTTACTTTCCTACTTTCATCTGATAACTTCTGAAACATTTCCTGCAGCTCTAAAGCATTATTTGCAAAAAAAAAAAACAACTATATCATCTGCAAAATCTAAATGACATAAATAATCTCCATTTACTTTCACTGTTTTAGCTTCCCATATTAAGCCACAAAATACTTCTTGCAGCACTGCTCTAAAAAGTATTGGAGATATGAAGTCACTCTGTTTTACACCCTTCTCAATGTTGAGTTTCCCAGTATCATTATGTAATCTAATTGTTGTTGTTGCATTTTTATAAATATTCTTTAAAATATGACAATATCCTGGAACTATACTTTGATGATCCAATGCTTTAATCACTGAAGAAATGTTTATAGAATCAAATGCCTTTTCATAATCTATAAATCCAAAGCATAATGACATCTTATATTTATTTAACCTTTCTGTAACTTCTCTTACTACCTAGATATGATCTACTGTACCAAAACACTTTTAAATCCAGCTTGTTTTCTTGGTTGGTGTCAATCCAATGTTTTCTGTTGATGAGTTGTAATTATCTTGGTAAAAATTTTGTATAAAACTGATAAAAGATTGATAGATCTGTAATTTCTAATATCTTCTTTATCACCTTTTTAAATATTAATATTAATATACTGCATTCTTCCAATCATCTGGTATATCTTTATCATTTAGACATTTGGTATATCACTTTGCTAAAAAAAATTCTATTTCTTCACCTGTTTCTTTTAACATATCTATTATAAGTCCATCATTACCTGGAGCCTTTCCTTTCTTCATACATTTAATTACATGCCTCACTTCTTCATTTAAAATTCTGGGAAATTCAGAAGATGTAATAGATATAGGAGGTATATGTTCTTTATTACTATATAATTCTTGACAAAAGACTTTTACCCATTTCATGATGTCATCTCTCTTTTTAGTAATAATTCCATCTTTTTTTATTATTGCAGATATAAATTTTCTACCAATGCCAAAATTTTGTTTTACACTCTTGAGACTTTTATTCTTTTCTACAGCTTTTCTTGCTAGTTCACAGTTATACTTTCTTATATCATTTTCAACTCTTTTTTCCACACCATTTGACAAAATTCAAGATATTCAATCATTTTTAATGCATCATTTTTGTATATCTTTATATTCCTTCTTTTCTTCATAATTATCCTTTCACCTCAGTAGAAATTTTATTAATCAATTGCTGCTTTTTCTATCAGCTCTTTTTGTTGCAGTTTTTAAAAGTGTATCAGATTTTTTCATATTAATTTTATTCAAATCTTAATCATGTTCAAAATTTATTAATACTTGAAACTAGTTTGTAAGTTCTAATTTAAAATCATTTGAATGTTTCTGAAAATTAGAAATATCAATTGTAAATATTGTTTTTCTTAATAATTTTTGTCTCTCTAGTTTTGCATTAACACGTATCTTACATCTTATTAATCGATGATCACTTCCTGTGTTAAATTTATTAAAAATGTTACAATCTTGAAATATGTATTTTATGTTAGTTAAAATATAATCCAATTCTGCTGTACCTTTATTTGGATGCTTACATGTCCATTTTCTTTAAACATTTTTCTCAAAAAAAAGAATTCATAATATAAAGTTTTTATTTTTCTGCAAATTTTACAAGTCTATGTCCTCTCATTTTTATTATCATAATCAAAATTACTTACAGCACTTTTATCTTTCATTTGTTTATCAATTCTCACATTAAAGTCTCCCATAACAATTTTAAAATGTTGTTTACTCTGATCAAAAGCCTTTTGTACATCCATTATAAAAATATTCTACTACTTCATCATTATTATTATATAATTATTTTTTACAGAAATATTTTATTTTCAAATATAAAAGAATATTTTCTTCTGTTTAATGTTACCCTACATGTTAAGGTCACATGAATTACAACCATCTAGAATATGTTGTCACTACAACAGTCTGTTATAACATTTAGTGATATTATAAGAATTACAACAATTTTCTAAATTTTTAAAGCAGAAATTGATTGATTTAATAGATATTAAAAGTAATTTATTCAGATTTTTTAAAAAAACATCAAACAAAAAAGATTTCATTGATTTTGCAAATTGAATCTGCTCCACCTGAAATTTGATGACATAGCAGTGCTTTGATTTGATTAAAATCTAATTTTTAAAATAATTCTGTAAATCAAATGTAATTTTTAAAAATATATTTAATTTTTAAACAAAAATATCTTAAATGAGGTGAAATTGATTATATTCTGATAAATAATAGTGGTTTAATATTAAAGTAAAATTTGAAAGCTTAAACTTTATGAGAACAAAAAAATTTCTCAAGAGTACAGGAGGGTTAAAAGCAAAACCTTAAATGATATGATGTTTGGAAAAAGTTAAGTGGGTGGTTGATTAGAAACATAAAGAATTGAAATAAATAATTGGTGCACTACATAGTTTATTATGAATGAAATGTGTAATCTTAAGTACATGTTAAATAAAACAATGGAATAGAAATCACCTAGGTATACTAGACTCCTCACCCTCAATAACCATGTAATCATGTTATTTGTATTGCTATCTATATGCTGCAAGATCATCAGTGCCAACCAGAATTGTCTGTAAAATAAATGAGATTTTTATGTTTGAATTACCAAAGCTTGAAAGTTCAATGAGAATATAACAATAGAGAAGATAGACTTTACATTTCCATATATCAGTAAGCTTACTTATTTTAGTGTTATATTCGTGGGAATTGAGATAATTGTTTTTTGTTTTTTTTTAATTTTATGTCAATTTTATTTTTTAATGTTTTGTGGTAGTATTATTTTTATGACCAATTATGTAGTTTTGACTTATTTTTTCTTATTAATAGATGTGAAAAGGCATATCCATGTATGTGCATGTATATATTGATTCACAAACACAGATATGTAAATATAAACTATGAGTAGAGGGAAGGGGTACATAATTACTTAAAGATATAAAGATTAGACTTACTTATAGCCAAGTAGTGTAAAATTGAATTCTATGGGATTATATAGATAACTTTTCTTGTTTTGAATTATTGTGTTATTAATATTTTTATTTCTATTAAGTAAAGGGAAAATTATCATATTTTACAAGAAAATGGATCAATTTTGTGATTTATTATTATTGTTTCACTAATATAAAATAAATTGACTTGTTTTTAAAATTGTGAGTTAGCAGTTAATCATTTCAGTAAATTATTTAATAAAAAAAATAATTAAGTGAATATTAATGAAATTAACATTCTGTCCCTATGAAGTCTAAATATCTCTCTCCCCTGAGAGCCATAATTTATATAAATAACACAGAGCTAATGTAGGGAATTGCTATACTGATAACCTATTTGAACTTTCTTTATATATCCTCTCTCACTGCATAATCCTTTAGTCATTTTATATGAATTTGTGTCTTGATAAATGTATACAACATTATTAATTAAAAAAATATTTTAAAGTAATTTAAATAATATTTTATTTAATTAACCATTGTAATATTTTAAACAGCATTAAACTGTTGCACATGCGCTTACGATTTTAACTATAAAATGAATGAATACAAGCACTTAAAACACAGTTTAATGCTGTTTAAAATATTGCAGTTTGTAAAAAACATCGCGATATATAAAAGAATTGACTTAATTAACCATCATAAAAGTATTTTATAATTAGGTGAGTGAAAATGACATTATTACTAATATATAAAAGCAATTAAATTTTAGATAAACAGATAAGTTAATTAAGAAGATAAATATTTTATATACTTTAGTCAAAACACTGTCTGTTATTTTGGTATAATCCCTTTTCATAGCTCAAGTTTTATAAATATTGTAAAGGACAAATAAGCCTCAGACCATAATGAAATTTAAGAGTTATCTACAACCAATAGATGGAAATATGGAAATGATCCATAATAGAAACTAATCTTACTGATAAGGCAATTCAGTGAACAATAAATAGGAGTCTCCCAAAAGATCAAAAATTATTATGCTTTAATTGATTTTTGCTGTGATTTGTGATGATTATTGTGCTTTGGATAAAATATCATGTATGATTAGAGTAGCATCTTGTTTGCTCCAAACTGGCTGAGTGCAAACTAAAAGTTTATTGTGAGTTGTCAAGAGGCCATCAAATAACATAAAAACAGCTCCAGGAGCAGTGGGTCCTGCATATATGTGAACTGCATGCCATCTAACTTCAAAAGTGTCTACTGTTTTAAAAGGAACCAGCCATCATTCAATGAGAAAAATACTGTCAGATGCTGCCCGTTGAACAAAAAATGTATGTGTATTAAAAAATCTGTTGCAGCCATCAAGAGTAATATAATAGAAGATTTGCAGAAGATCACTCAACATAGTTATGTTTGTACAGACTAATTCTGCAAAAAATCTATTAATACCTGAATTCTGAATTTGAACTATTAATGATGAAAAGGACAATGTGCATAAACTTTTATTATATATTACTATGACTATATATTACTAATATTACATATTTTATCTTTTACATGTAATCTATTAATTATTATGATTGATTTTGCATAAAATATATCAGCTTATAAATTTAAGTATGGATTTCTAATTTATTTAATCATGACACAGTTCAGCCAGCATAAATCTAAAAAAGAAAAACAATCTTATATAAAACAAACCCTCTCTATTTTCTTAAAAAAATATTTAATATTTTAAAACCAAAGTTAATAATGGTTATTATAAATTAATGATCTTTGGCTATAATAAAAAGGCTGCATAGACAGATTGAATAAATTAAGTATAAATAGTTTTAAGCAAAATACCCTACAAGTTGGGGAATAATTAGGCATTTGAAATGATAATTGAGTGTATCAAATGTAGTTGAGCTAATGTAGTTTTATTTTCAGCTGTTTTTTTTATATATATATATATATATATATATATATATATATATATATATATATATATATATATATATATATATATATATATATATATATAGTTCATAAATGAGTGTAATACTGCTATGTTGTCTAGTTACTCACAATTGGCAACTTACATTTTGCAGTAGTATGCAGAAGATGCACCTTCCTACTGCATATTATATGTTTCAAATTTATTTTCTTTGTTCATAAATGAGCATGGTACTATTGTATTGTCAAGTCACTTGCACTCAGCAACTTAGTTTGAATAGTAGTATGTGGTAGACAAACTTTCCTACCATATAGCATATATCTAATTTATATATTCTTTGTTCATATGTGAATATCAAGAGAGATGTTGTTTTGTGTTGCTTACACTTAGTTAAGGCTTTTGTTATTTATCTGCACTCTAGCCTGAAAGAATTGATATTAGTCTAGGTTTTCTAATGGTATAGTTTGAAAGTGATTTAGTGTATCCTGAAGCTGTAAGTGAAAGAAACATTAAAACTGTGTTGTGATCAATTGTATTAATAAATAGTAATGTCAGTTTGTATGTCCAGCAAATCTGTTTCTGTCTAGAGAAAGTAAGATTTGTAACACCATATATTTACTGTGCATAGTAATAACATTAGAATCAATGAATCTCTAATAATATTAATTTTCCTTCAAACTAGATTGGACAGCTAATAGAATAAAATGTAATTATTCTAAATTCAATCCTGGATAAGAAAAAATCTTATAAATTGATGTTTTTCATGGATTGGTGGCAATTAGTTTATTTTAGTGGTGTGATTATGTATATATGTAAATAAATTGTAATTTCTTATTATTTTTGGCAATTGTCATTTATTGCCATCAATAAGATTAATTAAAATATGATAGAGTCACTTGCATCTAAAAGATCTTAGTGAGCTCTAAAAAAAAAGTATTTGAACATGTGACATAAGAATGTGGAACTCACATGCAAATTACACTTGGGTGATTTTTATGTGACCTGCACATTTTTAACCAATATAATTTTAAATATATATTAAAAACAGAAATAAGTTATTTTTTGTCAATTTAATTTTGGATACATTTTTTAGCAATATCAATTAATTAATCATATTTTAGAAATTTATTTATCCAAGCTGTAATATTAAATATTAGTGGTATAATTATTCTCAGTTATTATTTTCTGTGACTTAATATTACTAACACTACTCTACTTGCAATTAATTCATAATCATAACTCATAATTGAGACTTTTTACTAATTTCAGACCCAAATTATATCTTTAACTATTATTAATCAATAATATCATAAAGTGTCCAATTCTCAAATATATTTTTTTATATTAATATTCTATCAAACTTAAAAAAATTGTCACAGTTTTATAATGTTTTTCCCTAAAAATATTAATGATTTTTTCAAACATTTATGATTCTAAAACATACCATAACTTTAACTGATACCTAAGAACATTAATGTAAATTATGAGTTGAAAAAAAAAGATATGTTCTACATACTAGTAAAAGTATAAATATTTTAAAGGTTTGTCATTACAAATTTTAAAGAAAAAAAACTCTTTTCAGGTCTGAAATATATTTTACTAAAAAACTATTAAGTATTTAAATCCATGCCATGTTTTGTGAGAATATAAGACCTATCTGGTGTGGCTTTATCATTGGTATCGTGTATCTCAATAAATAACCCCCAGTAAAATCATAAGCTATATAAAAATTAAATTGGTCCATATGTCTTTGTATTACATATGATAATACAGTCCATGAATATTAAGATTTGGAATAAAAGAGGTTTTATGTGCAACCATGTGTGAACATCTTTTCTTAAAAGTGCGTTCAGTAATCAGATAATACATTATTGCAGATTGTACTTTGCCAGCATTTTATGACAATTTACTTAATCATTTCAACTTATTGCAATCTTTAATGAACTATTAAATTTCCTAAGATTTTATTTTTGAGTAGTAGAAATAAGAAGTCCCTCAGTCAAACTCATTTCTGTTTCTTATTGCTTAAATCATAAATAATTTTCCAAAGACAAAAGTTTCTATCATTTTTTAGATATGGAATTATTAAATAAAATCAGCAATTGGTAATTTAGATTAAAATTATATTTATGTTAACAATTGTATACTATTTTCAATTTTTTTAATAAGCATAATGAGCTCCAAATATATTCATAAATATTTAAAAATAAAATGTTTAAAAACATAAATACTCTAAAAAAAAACAATTCTACTTCAAAACTCATTTAATGATATAAAAATTTGTGAGATAAAATATAATTTTTAATATTGACATTCAGTAAACTATTATATCTAAAATATTCTTAAATTACATTTTTTAACATTACAAAATATTTTTCTAAGCATAACCTTTGAAGTAATCTTGTCATTTTTATATATTATATAAAAAAATAAATCGTTGCAGTATTAGATAAAAAACAAATGTATGTCTCACAGCTGATTATTTTTATTTAGAAAAAAATATTTTTCCCTATTTATGCTTTCTTTGTAATTTTCTTCTATTTTCTTTTAAATCTAAAATAGTTTTTTTGTTGAATTATCATAAACTTGTTTTTTTTAATATATATATAATTATACAGAAGATTGGTATATTAAATGGTAACATATCTCTCAATATTCGGTTTTATTTAAAATTTTAAATCCAGTTTTTAGAACAATACTGAAAGAACTTATAATTTCAAGATGAACTTTATTATGCTTTTAAGATTTTAACTATTTTCTATACTTTTACATGTCAGTTGACAATTATACTGCCTTATGCCATCATTAACTTTTTTCTATTAATTAAAAGTGTACAAATATTCTATCCAAAGTAATACAATATATATATATATATATATTGTTTTGTGTTGTTCACACTTTACCGTTGAATATATTTACTACCCACTACCTGTATAGCAATTTTTTTAGAGATGTGAGCTGATTCGAATAAAAATGGATTCATATTGAAGTGATCAGTGTGTATGCACACACAGAGCTTCATGTTAGTCACTTAAAAATAGGATGTGTATAGATTTTGTAGATCAGATATTTGATTTTTTTTCATTTGGTTAGAAAATAATATATAGATGCATGTGTGTGTGTTGATGAATGAAAGGGCTCATATATATGTATAACTTGTTTTATTGAAATGCATTTTTTTAGTTATATATTTGGAAAAAAAATTATATATTTCTTTGTCTTGAAAAAAGACAAAAAAAATTGGAAAAATATAAGTTGATTCATTCTTTCTTTGGAAATAACAGTTTTTAGTCTATTTTTTTTGAGGCAGAGATATGGTTGCATGGAAATGCTAATTATTTTCTCATCTTTAAAGGCAGTTAAAAATGCACTTAAAATTTTCATACCTTGGTTTAATCTTAATGAGATTTTGCCAACTGGTTTAAATTAAAGATCTATCCCCCAGTGTATTTTCATTTCTAACAAAGGCAGTTATAATATAGGTGTTAAGAAAAAAATATAGAATTAAACAAGGCTTTGCTGAGTAAAAGTTTTCATATAAATACTGAGCTAATTTTTTTTAGAAAAGAAGTCAAAGAGTAAAAATAAAGTTGTTGGTAGTGAAAAAAAAAGTTTTTTTTAAAAAGCAAAAAGTTTTTAAGAGTCAAAAGTAAAATCAGAAGAAAAAAGTTAAAGAAAAGAAGAATAAAAGTGAAAGTCAAAAATCACTCTCTAATAGACCAATTGAATATATAAAAACTGATGACAGATAATCACCTTGGTCTGTGAGTAGATAAAATTTATCTTTTCCTCTGAGAAAATCTCCAGAAAAATGCATCTGTAGAAAGAAAGACATCCAATTAGTTCCATGCTGCTGCAGCTTGGAAAATGGAGAACCAACTTTGAATCCAGTCTATCCTGATTGCAGTAAAGCCAAAGGTCGATCCCAAAATGAGTGAACCAGTAGGAAAATAGCTGCCTCAATCAAAGTGACAGAGTAAGTATTGCAAGTATAAACATTTAATCCTTCAAGATAGAATCATTAAATGTCTTCTATAAATAAAAAAAACTATAGACTATCTAAGTTTAAAATTCACAGATTTATAATTGATCGGTAAAAGACTCTATCTTAAAAAATAGGATGTGCTTCAAAAAGACAGTAATGTATATGAGTGTTTTAGTTTTATTATTATTATTATTATTATTATTATTATTATTATTATTATTATTATTATTATTATTATTATTATTATTATTATTATTATTATTATTATTATTATTATTATTATTATTATTATTATTATTATTATTATTATTATTATTATTATTTTTAACAAGTCAATTTCTGTTATAACTAGATTATTTATTAATGGTTAAAAAAAAAAGAGTGTAATGTCTAATTCTAAATACAGCTTTTATATATTTATTTGAAATATGCCAGTATGTTTTCTTTAGGCATAAAAATATATATTTGATTGATTAATTTATTTATGCCAACCCAGTTAAGTATGGGGACAAATGATATTTTTACTATTAAACCAATTTATATATAAAATTGTTTGCTTTATCCTGAATCTAAAGTGGGAGAGGGGTAATGATTTTTATAATGGTAAAATAAGAAACAGTCAAACTTAAATTTCTTAAATCATATCTAATTCTGGCTTAGTTAAAAATGTCATGTATTTAAAAAAGAGAGAGAGAGAGAAAAGAATTCAAATATCTGTATTAAAATCTGCCCTCTTCTCATATATACATAATTACAGTACCTTGTTAAATATTTTAAACAACATTAAACTGTTGCACATACTCTTTGGGTTTTAACTATAAAATAAATGAATGAATACAAACACTTCAAACACATGATAAAGTCTTTGGAACAGATAGAATGGCCATTATATCTTTTCCAAAGACTTTATCATGTGTTTGAAGTGTTTGTATTCATTTATTTTATAGTTAAAATCCAAAGCACATGTGCAACAGTTTAATGCTGTTTAAAATATTACAGTTTGTAAAAAACATCACGCTACATAAAATAATTGACTTATTTAAGTACCTTGTTAAAGAAAATTAAGAATATAAATGAGTGTTAAAATTATTATTTATTTGATTTAGATGAAGGTATCTTTGTGACAATTAAAAAATAAAATAATATATTGAGCTGGTATTTTCTGCCAGCTCATAATCATATATATATATATATATATATATATATATATATATATATATACACACATATTTTGTAAAGATAAAATATATACATTGTAATAAACTTATTTTATTAGAAATAAATAAACATGTACTTTTCTATTCTCATATATATATACGCACATATATATTTTATTAAAATATAAATATCGTTTTATAATACATAATTTAAAAAAAAAAAATTAGCACTTAATTTTAAAATGGAGTTTTAAGAAGTTAAAATAAATTAGATCAAGATTTTTAATAAAAGTTTGTTTTTTGTTTAGTTTTAAAAAAATTCTTAAAAATAGAAAGGAAAAGAAAGCAATTAGTTCTATTGTTGGGACTTTGATAGTGAAGGTATTTTTATGCTATCTGTTACCCTGATCAATTGGAATGTTTCTTTGGGATTTTAAAATAAAATATGAAATAAAAGAAGAGAATATTAAAGGTGTGAATTGAGACTTTAGAAAAAAACTATAAATTACGAACTTTCCTTTTGTTCTAATTAATAGGATTTCTGCCAAGGTCAATATCTAATCTATAAGTTTCAATTCGGCTCAGACTTTTCAATATTAAAAATCTGCAAAGTGCAAAGAGAAAATGTTGAGCAGCTAGATCTAACAAAACTTTCCGTTATGGGAACCTCTTTCTATTACCACTGGAACTGCTTTGTAAATGCCGGACATAGAGAGCTAGCCGAGGAGAACGGACTGGAAGAAGACACGGACAAACCTCGAAGAATATAGGGTGAAATATTTCACTCACACAGGATCTACATTGATTGATCAGAGTGAATAGACTGTTTTTGTTATAATTCCAAAAGACACTTGCATAATAGAATTTAAAAGAAAAGCCTTTACTTCAAATATGTCAAAGTATCAGCAATAGAAAGGGAGGGGGGATGTAGATTTTAAGTAAATGTATTTACTAATTCAAATTA
This sequence comes from Epiperipatus broadwayi, assembly GCA_028023455.1. Classification (NCBI taxonomy): domain Eukaryota; kingdom Metazoa; phylum Onychophora; class Udeonychophora; order Euonychophora; family Peripatidae; genus Epiperipatus; species Epiperipatus broadwayi. Next base: position 56,866 of record JAQFVV010000928.1, on the reverse strand, counting down.
ATCCACATTATATTATTTTTGTGTTATGTTTTATTAATTAAACTTACCTTTAGTTTCTGTGATTATTGTTCTTATAATGCAAAGAGATGAATAAGCAAAATTGTATACTCGATCTAAGGTTAGGTAAAATTTACAATGATAAGATTTAATATTAGAAGCAGGAGGTTTGAGTGGGTTTGTTTTTAACCAAAAACACTCTTATAGTAAGTCGCCCTAGAGTTCACTCATAGTTATATACCATTTTTTTATGAAAATATTGTATAATAAAAAAAAGTGATGGCACATGATCCTTTGAGAATGATTCATGTTAATTCTTGATAAGAAAAGTAAAAGGATCGAGAGGGTTTGATTCGACAAATGTGAGGGAAGGGAATAGACAACAAATAGAATAAAGGTATAATAAATCTTTCAACAATATTTAAGCATAGATCTGGTATTTTTTTTATTTATTATAATTAATTCTTATATTTCATTTTGTAATCTTTTGGTCCATTAAAGAAAATTATTTTAAGGTTTGCAATTGGAGATTGCCATTCGTAAATAAATTAACTGTTATAGAAAATTTATAATACGGTCTAGGCAGAAATGCTTGGTGGTGCCCCCGAACAGCCAACATATGTTGCAATCTCATAAAATTTAAGAGCGTAACAAAATGTTTTGTTACAGAGAGTAGGAGCAGGTAAAAATAAAAGAAAATGGCATCTCAATGTGTAGGGCTCGTTAACTAAATAAACGGCTTGAGATTAGGGTAAAAGGGGGGTAAGGCAGGTTTGGGTGGTTAGAGAGAAAAGTTAGTGTCCCAGTAGAATTTTGAGTTTGAAACAAAGAAAAAAAAAGAAATAGAATGAGTGAAGACAAAAGTAACATAGTCTGTCTGGTGATGACATTTAAAAATCCCGAGCATTATCAGTTCGAAGAAATACTAAAAGCTATCACTGAGCTAAAAGAAATAGTAATCAAAGATAGGGAAGATATTAAAGAAATAAAAGTAATGATTCAAGACCTCGGAAAAGATGTAAATGAATTAAAACAGAATGAAGAAAAGAGAAATGGCAAGAAAAAAGATGAAGGGGATATAGTAAGCACAGGTTACAAAGTTAATAAGGTTATAGAAGAAAAGATAGAAAGCAAAGGAAAAGAACAGACCGTAGGGAGATAGAATCAAGTCTGAAAAGTAAAAGGAACACAGTAATAGATTTGAATAAAAGTATAATGGAAATGACGCTTAATGAAGCAGAGGAAGAAGCTAAATCTGAAAGGCCAGCATTAGCAAAATGTATCCAAATATGAGTATTTAAAGGCGATGTGGAAGAAAACCCATTTGATTATTTGGATAGCTTAAATGATTTTTTTTATTTCCATAAGTCAAATGAAAAGGAGAAGGTCATTATAGTGATGAGCAATTTAAGTGGCCCTGCTTGAGAATGGTGAAAGGCGGTGAACTATAACCCTCAAACATTCCAAGAATACAAAACGATGATTCTGAGAGGTTTCTGGAGTGTGGAAAAACAAGAGGCTATACGTATAAAAACATCACGAGAAAAATATAGAGTGGATAATAATGAAATCTATAGCCAGTTTTTTTAATGACAGGCAGGGAATCTTATAGTGCTGGAGGCTTACCCAATGGATCAATTCCAGATTGTAAGGACTATAAAATATAATCTTCTGATAAAGGTTCAGCATAGGTTGGCTGAGAACCAACGTTTGTCAATAGAGGAAGCACTAGAGATATTAGGCAATATGGAGTATAGTGAGCCAGAAGAAGGGGAAGATTCTAAAGTTAGGTGGGGAAATTGTAATGAACCCATAGGGAAGAGTAACTATAGTCCTAAGAAAGAATGGGAAAAGACTTCATGGCGTGATTAAAAGTTTTTTTTTTAAATTTTTTGTTTTTGGGAAAAGGGTGCAATGAGCTGGTATTTTCTGCCAGCACATAATCATACATATATATATACACACATATTTTGTAAAGATAAAATATATACATTGTAATAAACTTATTTTATTAAAAATAAATAAACACATACTTTTCTATCAGCTCATATATATATATATGCACATATAAATTTTATTAAAATATAAATAACGTTTTATAATACATAATTTTAAAAAAAAAAAAAATTAGCACTTAATTTTAAAATGGAGTTGTAAGAAGTTAAAATAAATTAGATCAAGATTTTTGATAAAAGTTTGTCTTTTGTTTAGTTTTTAAAACAATTCTTAAAAATAGGAAGGAAAAGAAAGCAATTAGTACTATTGTTGGGACTTTGATAGTGAAGGTATTTTATGCTATCTGTTACGCTGATCAATTGGAATGTTTCTTTGGGATTTTAAAATAAAATATGAAATAAAAGAAAAGAATATTAAAGGTGTGAATTGAGTCTTTAGAAAAAAAACAATAAATTATGGACTTTCCTTTTGTTCTAATTAATTGGATTTTTGCCGAGGTCAATATCTAATCTATAAGTTTCAATTCGATTCAGACTTTTTAATATTAAAAATCTGCAAAGTGCAAGGAGAAAATTTTGAGTGGCTAAATCTAACAGAACTTTCCCTTCTGGGAACCTCTTTCTATTACCACCTGGAACTGCCTTGTAATTGCCGGACATAGAGAGCTAGCTGAGGAGAACGGACTGGAAGAAGACACGGACAAACCACAAAGAATATAGGGTGAAATATTCCACCCACACAGGATCTACACTGATCGATCAGGGTAAATACAATTTTTTTGTTATAATTTCAAGAGATATTTGCATAATAGAATTTAAAAGAAAAGCCTTCACTTCAAATATCTCAAAGTTTCAGCAATAGAAGGGGGGGTATGTAGTCTTTAAGTAGATGTATTTACTAATTCAAATTAATCCACATTATATTATTATTTTTGTGTTATGTTTTATTAATTAAACTTACCTTTAATTTCTGTGATTGTTGTTCTTATAATGCAAAGAGATGAATAAGCAAAATTGTATACTCGATCTAAGGGTAGGTAAAATTTACGATGATAAGATTTAACATTAGAAGGAGGAGGTCTGTGTGGGGTTGTTTTTAACCAAAAACACTCTTATAGTAAGTTGCCCTAGTGTTCACTCATAATTATATACCATTTTTTTATGAAAATATTGGATAACAAAAAAAAGTGATGGCGCATGATCCTTCGAGAACGATTCATGTTAATTGATAAGAAAAAAAAAGGATCGTGAGGGTTTGATTCGAAAAATGTGAGGGAAGGGAATAGACAATAAATAGAATAAAAGTGTAATAAATCTTTCAACAATATTTAAGCATCGATCTGTTTTTTTTTATTTATTATAATTAATTCTTATATTTCATTTTGTAATCTTTTCGTTCATTAAAGAAAATTATTTTAAGATTTGCAATTGGTGATTGCCATTCATAAATAAATTAACCGTTATTATAGAAAATTTATAATACGGTCTAGCAGAAATGCTTGGTGACGCCTTTGAACGGCCACCATACATTGCAATCTCATAAAATTTAAGAGCGTAACAAAATGTTTTGTTACAATATATATGCATTTATTTATGTGTTAAAAAAATAATAATAATGATAGTGCTTCTTTTCTTAAATATAAAATGGGCGATATTACTTATTACAAAGATATGTGTTCATCTCACTCTATGTATATTTAATGATGCATGCATTTGGGGAAAGAGTAATATCTCAGCAGTAGTATTTTTTTTGCCTCTTTAGCATTTTATGGTTAAGCTTTATATTTGAAACACTTGGGCATTTTATAGCCTATAAGATATGGTTATCTTATTTTTTCCCATTATTACTTATTAAATACAGGTTTAAAAAATATTTATACAGATATAAGTTAATGCTTTTAATGGGCAAATATATCAGTGTTGATTAATAAAATGATCTGTGCCTATATGGCTTTTAATAATGAATATATGTTGGGTAATGCTATGCAAACTGCCAGACAGATATTTTTACTGGTCCTGGCGATACGAGATAGCCATATTTTGAGCTGATAAATGGGTATACTCTATAATGATAGGGATTCAAAGCCCACGCTCTATTATTTCCTACACAGGCCAAGCTGATTGCGGATGTGTTATCATAGGAACTTATATATATTTTATTGCTCCATAAAGAAGATTGGCCCATGTTTGCCAATGCCAATAATAATATTGCCAGCACAGGATTCAAACTCAGACACCACTGAATGCTGTAATTAGATTTCCTGATCATGCCTGTTGGTAATGCTGTGTGGTGTAGATACCATATTTACCATATAACTATTGATAATGAAGGGAGCTAGAATTATGCTTTGGTCCATAACTCCTGCTGGGAAAACCAAAAGTAAATATAATAATAAAAAATATACTTAATTTTTCCTATGTATGTGAACACACAACCAGGTATTGTGTTTACTCTTGACAGATTGGCATATTAATTTTATAGTGGCATATTTCTTAATCAAATATTATTATTATTAATATAAAATTTGTTTTATGTTTACACACATATAATACACCTGGGTCTCTTTTTATGCGGACTTATTTAACACGATTTTGAAGTTACGTGATACATGTTTCACCGGAAGTCAAACTCCAATAATGCGCTATTACTTTAAATAATAAATTTTGCGCACTTACGCTATATTGAAAGTAATAGCACATTTTTTGGAATTCAACTTTCATCTTAGTAATTTCAATATTTTCAGTGCTTTATAATAGTAAGATTTTATGCAATAATGAAATTAAAATCATGATTTCCACATTTTATGTATACACACATTAAATTTTGCAAGATTATAATATAAATTTGTTCAAACATTGTGCATGTTAATTTTGCATTTTAAATCACATTCTGTTTTTGCTTTTTAAAAAAGAACGTAATCAATTAGTAATCATTTAGTGTCCACAAGTTTATTTTTAAAAAGTCAGTAATAGTAGTGGTCACAATTAAGTTTGACAATTAAAAATTAAAATCTGATTTTTAATTGTAATTAACAATTTAAAAATTACTTACGATGACGTGAAATTAATGTGATGTGAAATTTGATTTTTAAACAGAATTGAAAATTAAAGACAAAAATAAGAATTTAATTTTTAGTTGTTAGTTTCATAAACAATTAAGAAAATCATCGTCTCAAAGATTAATTACTAATTACGTTGTCACCAGAAAACCATTGACACAACATGAGTGTGAAGTTGGCGATAGTTGTTTGCAAATGAACATGTTTTTTGGCATATAGCTATAATAATTTAAATGTGAATAAAAAATGTAAATTATTGTACTGTAAATTATGCATAAAAATATATTATTTTGAATAAAATTACATATTATAGTTAAAAAAAAGTTTGTCTTGTATCAATTTTTTTCAAATTTGAAATTTTTTATTAATCATATTTTATTTCCTTATTTTTATTTTTTATTTTTTGCGCAAATTTTAAAGTAATTTTATGTTTGTGCTTTGCATTTATGCAAATTTTGAATAATCACAGACTGCATCCCCCCTTTTTCAATGTAAGTTATGTCTATTTTTGCACGATTTTATTTGCGCATATTTTCTAAGGAACCTATCTATCAGTTAAAACGAGACCCAGATGTACTGATATTTACTATGTGTTTTAATTATTGTTTCTGGTTAATTCGTAATACCCTTACAGTATCATACTGATTCATAATTGTTGTTGTCATGAATACCAGTATGACTTCATTGTAATGCACACACACATCTAACACTAATGTTTAAATACTATTGAATTATTATTTCTTGTCCTTAACTTCTGTTGTCATTATTGATTATATGACTTCATTGTAATGCTCACACACATCTAGTATTGATGTTTATTATTGTAATTGTTATTTTTAGTTCATAACCTTGGTTGTCAGTATTGATAGGTAATTCTTTGTAAAAATCATACATTTCTCCTATTGATATCTAAATACTGTATCATTATCAATAACTGATAGCTAAATATTGTAATTATTTTTTTCTGGTTTAAATGTAACCCCATACATGGATCATAATAATATCCAAACATTGTTGTTATTATTTCTACCTTTTAATGAATTGTGTTAATAAATCATATATATCTATAGAGTTGTCATGTCATTCCCTGGTTCATCATATCCTCCCAATTATATCCACACTTAGTTAAGTCATATGTATGTATATTCAAAACCTATGAAATATTAGAAATAATATTCTGAGCTATATCAAAGTATTTGGTGAGTACCTTAAAATTAATTTAAGAATTCTAGTGCATGACAGGCTAAATTTGAATTGATACAGTCCTTGTTTTACCCTGACCATTGGGACTGAAGAAAAACGATGACCATTAGTAGCATCAGGAGCGTTGGTTGGATAGTGGAGATTTTGGAGCACTGGCAAATAGGATAAAGCTTAGTACTATTCCATGACTACCATATCCCGAACATGCTGGGTTTGAAGTACTTTTGCTAGGTCTCTGAATCATGTTGGCTGATCACACGATTCTGACTGTTACAATATTTAGATAAAATTTTAACTTTTAGATTCAAATAATTAAAAGTCTTGTAGTTAAGGGTATCAATTTTTCATTAATCAATTATCTTATCGACTATATTGAATTCACAAAGTGCATTGTATTTGTAATATACATGTTTTCTGTTAAACAAAATATAATTGAATTTTGATGGATTTTTATTTGAATGCTTCCATTATCAATTCACTTTTTTTAAAAATATATAAATTATATTTGGGGGAATCTAATTTTACAAACTTATATCTATTTTTATCTAGTAAATTAATCTATAGTATTTTCACTTTGAAATCAGTTCCAATTCAAGAATTCAAATTTCTCTGATAATTTTAAATCATTATTTGGTTAGATCAAAATTATTTTGTATATCTTTATACAATTCTTTTTTTCTTTTTCAGAAATAAAAAAAAAAACCTGTTTAATATACATTGATATCTTCTATTAAATTCAAACTAATCCTGCTATTCTTACTGATACTGGTTTTTGTTTTTTTTAATAATAATAAATTCTACTTCCTTTGTGTTTCCAAAAATTTTTTTTAGTAAAGTCCATGAACAAATTGTTTATAAACATTCTCACAAAAAGGAAGGCACTTTATTTTTTATTTTCCCAAATTATGGCAATGTCTGTTTAATAGTGTAAAGTTTTGTTTTCAAATGATTCAATCTTATTTTTCTGAATGTGCTCTAATATTTATTATAAATAAGTAAATGAAATGTCTTTCTTCATTGAATGTTATTCTAAGTGTTTAAAATAATTATAGTTACCATTCTGTGCATTTATTCTCCAATCACTTCTTTGTCTGATCATTTGGCAGTTATGTATATAAAAACTATAATTTATTTTTGCCAGTCAGATTGTAATTATACAAGAAAAATAGCATTCACACCGATATTCAACCTATCTTCAAGAAAACCCAATGTGCACATTTTTATTAATAACTATTGAATATCTGATATAAAAAAAACAATAATGTTTTTAAGTACTAAACTTGAAAAAAAAAAAGCCAATGAATTCATTATACTCGGTATGTGTTTTGAGAAGTATCATCTGAATAATCATGTAGAAATAATGATTGCAACCACAAGAGGCCATTAATATTGTGTTTTGCTCCGTCTTTTAAAGCTCATTAGAGGATTGGAAATTTATTTTTTTCTTAGTATAAAGAAAACATTTTTCTTAGCCCAGATATTTTTAGAAGAAACTAATTTATAGTATTTTTTTAAATATCCACAAAACTGTAAATTTTAAATTTATATTTGTAATTTTTACATTCTTTTTAAGTTTCTCCAGATTCTAATATCTTCTGTTTAATATTTATTTTATTATCTAAGGTGGAGATATTAATAATGTCTATTTTTATTATATTTATTTTTGTTTTTCTTATGTCATAGTTTTAAGTAAACACACAAATTGATCTCCGTCCCTTTTTCCATTTTGTATTTCTCTCGTTCTCTTTCTCTCTATATACAAGTGTGTATGTCGTGTGTTGTGATCAGGTTATCGACAACGGACTCCACAGGACGTAGATAATGGAAAGAATAACTTTCAGATATGAAACCCTATTGTGAATAATAAATAAATAGTACTGGACTAAAAACTCTTGCTGCATTACAGGATATGTTTCTAGTTCATATCAAATGCCAGGTACTGCTTCTGATAGAAACAGTCTTTTTTTTCATTCTAAAGTCACTTGTTAGCCGAGAGGTATCGCAGCTGCCATGCAAGCAAGTAGTTGGTTGCAGACGGGTGTGGGTTCGCGTCCCGGCAGATGCTATGACATATGAAAAAAAAAAAAGTCACTTAAGTTAGCAGAAAGGTTGATCTTTGTAAGCTTCTGATTCCTTCAGAAATCTACCTATACTAAATGTGACAATGAAACTGTGTATTTGTACAAAAACTATGAGAATTAAAAATCAATGATTTAAAAAATCAGTGCATTTGAATTGTCAAAAGACGTCGGCTTAATTACATCATGTGTGCTGTTGAGCCTGTCGCTATTTAAGTTGTTAAACTTGGTATTATTGAATCTACTTATTATATTTAGTGGATATTTTGATGCTGTACTTTTTAAGTGTTTACTTCTTGTTTTATTTTTTGGAGATCAATGGGATTGGCTGTATCTAAGACAGTTGTACTCACAATAGAGACATATATTTACTTAATATATTCTGACAGATCGTCTATTTAAATTTCATTTGTTTATCCCAATTATTATTTTGGAGGAGCAATACGGAATTTTTTATTATGATATTTTTAGGATTTGATTTATTGTTATTACTTTTTTTTGCTTGCATTTGTAAAACTTAAGATTTGCCTAGAACATCGCCCTCCTTTGGATTTTGAGGAAATGGTAGAAATGTGAAGTTTTTTTTTTTCCTTTCATGTGTCATGGCATCGGCAGTGAAGCGAACCTGCTAACCCGGGGCAACTGCTTGTAAGGTGGCTGTGCTAACCTCTCGACCACCAACCCTTGAATACAAATGTGGAGTTGGAACACAGTAAATAAAGAAGGGAATGGATAAATAAAAACTTTAATTTTTAATACAAGAAAGGAATATATACAACATTTATTGTTATCTAAATAGTAATATTTAACTTGTAATACAATATTAATATCAAAGAAAAACAAAATAATATAACTTTATGTTCCCTGCTTTAATTTCAACAAATTGATCTATTATCGCAATTAAATTGAAGTCTTCCCATAATTTATTTTCTATGTAAAGCAATATAATTTTATCGTAGAAAAAGAAAAATAAATAAATAGTTTTTTATTATTATAAGCTGTAACAACTACGTTCGGACTCAGCATTGGTAATCGGAATTGTTAACACAATTCTTAAAATTATACTTAAACTAGGAAATACATGTCCTGTTTGGTAAATTTTTTAAGGCATTATAACCAGAGCCCCGGGCATACACCTGGTTGACCGACCTTAGGGACGCTACTGGCCTAGAATATCGATATCTGTTTCTGATTTCTTGTAACACTTTTAATTTACAGTTCTAATACTTTTAGCTGAGAATGTTTTTCTCTAATTGTGGGAAATCTTTATTTTCGGATCTCACGTTATTTTATATTATATATTTTTATTGTTTATTAAATCATGTAGACAATGTTTAAATTAAGAAAAAATTTCAAATAGATAAATTACTTAGATCAATAAATCAAAAACGTCCTTTAAATAAATTGTGTAATAGATTTTATGTTTTTTATAGCATAATTGTTTTACTCAATTCTCTATGAGGTAATTAGAGAGAGAGAAAGAAGATGAACTTGTTCTGAGTGGTTGTTTATTACATATATAATCAAATTTACCCCAGATCAACAACTGAACTACACTAGCCAAAGAACATAAACCCTACAACACAACCAATGGTTTCATTGCTACAAGCAGACTTCTCAAGTGTAAAACATTAAAAGGTGTATGTATGTATATATATATATATATATATATATATATATATATATATATATAAATATATATATATATATATATATATATATATATATATAATTAGCCCATTCATTCAATATAGTGAATGTTTACTATAATAAATAGAGTGATTTAAACTTAAGATGTTTTGTCTAATTTCATCCTCCACTCCATCTCAAACAATCATTACACGTGACCACACACATGTGAAAAAATAAATGATCCCAATATACATCTTTCAAGAAAAACTAGCACATATAACTTCCCCCACATATATAGGACAGTGCTCAGCTTATATTAAGATAACAGTTCTTTAAACTTTAATGGACAGCCTATAATCTTTCCCTTTCCAATAATTAAACCATCTATTTCATTGAAATACCAAAGATGGATTTCTCAAAGCCTTTGGTGGATTTGATATTGTAGTCATACCCATGAAGACATTGTGCCAATCTAACTGTTCATCATTGTTAAAACATTATATATCCAATTATATTTATAGGAGAGGGATGGGCTGGACTTATATAATATAATGTACCTTTTTTCTATGGCAATATGTAATTAACCAATGTATTCAGTATGCTAAATGTTTATTATAGTGATGCATGTTGGGGATCTTTTATTTTTTTACATATGTGTGACCATGTGTAAGAGATGTTTAATATAGAGTGGAAAATGAATATGGACTGAAAATCCTAAGTTTAAATCCCTCTATTGACTATAGTAAACATTCATTATACTGAATGAATAGGTTAATTACATATCATCTTGGAAATAAATTACATCATGGTATAAGTCCAGCACATCACTCTCCTACTAACATAAATGGATACTAATAGTCTGATAATGTGACATAATATCTACATAGGTATGACTACAATACTATATCCACTAAGGGCTTTCATCATTCATCATTGGTTTTTCAATGAGATAGATGGTTGAATTGTTGAAATTATGTGAACATTAAAGCCTGTTCATTTTACTTTAAAGAATTGCTATCTTAATATAAGTTGAGAACATTGTATGTATGTATAGGAGATTGTGATCTGGCCCAGATAGTGAATGCTGTATTTGCATAATATATATATATATATATATATATATATATTATGCAAAAACATAGGTTAATATGTATATATATATATATATATATATATATATATTGGGATACATTTAACCTTTTCTCATGAGTGTAGTCATGTATAACAGTTGTTTGAGATGAATATAGACTGAAAATTTAAAGTTCAAATATTTCTATTTACTATAGGGAACATGCAATATATTAAATGAATAGATTAATTATATATATATTGTAATGAATAGATTAATTATATATATATTGTACCCAAAAAATTTAATGTAATTTCAGTATTTGAGATAAGATCAAGCGGTTTTTTTTAATTTTCACAATATATTTAATAGGTAATGCATTAAATCTTTAATTACTCAAATGGTTGCTATGACAATAAAATGTTAATGCAAGGAATGTATTATTATTGCTACATAAATTAACAGATTAATTCTATTCATTTTAAATAGACAGTAAATAATGAAATGTATAATCTTAATAAAATTTTTGTTGTTTTTTTCTGTGTATTTTAATTTACTACATTTATAAGTAGTTAGTTGTAAACATCACCAACCAATATTTAATGTTCTAAGTGGGTATGTTTTGTGTTTATGTTATAAGGGTAATACTTGAATTGAAATAATATATATATATATATTCTCAATGCAATGTTATAAAAATGTAGTTGAAATTGTTTTTGCTTGTATTAGGCTAAAAGAGTATCATTTATGTTTATATAGTGTAAATATTATTTTTTATATGTAATCATTATGAAATATTTATTATTATTATTATTATTATTATTATTATTATTATTATTATTATTATTATTATTATTATTATTATTATTATTATTATTATTATTATTATTATTATTATTATTATTATTATTATTATTATTATTATTATTATTATTATTATTATTATTATTATTATTATTATTATTATTATTATTATTATTATTATTATTTGGTACTAATAGGTATGCCAGACCAGCCACTTGGTGGCATTTTTCTCTGCTAAAAACACACAATTATATTAATCCAGGACCGACAATTTTTTAATTAAATTATTTTTACATTTTCTCAGACTTTTATTAATATATATATATTTTCCAATTTGTCTGACTTTTATTTCAAATACTTTTATATTTTCTCTGCCTTTTTTAAAAATATTTGTAAATTTCCTCCACCTTTTTAAAAAGTATTTTGACATTTGATACAACTTTTTTACTAATATTTTGACATCTTTTGACATTTGATATGACTTTTTACCAATATTTTGACTTTCTTATAAATCATTTACAATAAAAGATTTGATTCAAATATTTGTACACATTTTCTTTTCAAAAATGCCAAAATAGGCTTCGTGTAATACAAATCAAGCCAAAAACAAATCGCTGTATAGTTGACGCCTTTTAAAAATCAAAAAAATCAAATGAAAGTTAAATAAAGTCAAAAGTTTTGATCTTATTCTAACTTTATTGGAGGGAGATAGGGAGAAATAATTTGTCATCACTGAGACAAAAGATAGTCAAAAGTTATTTTTGGTTTGTTTTTATTTTTGCAAAAAAGGAGAATAAAAATTGGGTTTCAAAAGAAAAGTTTTAGTAGATCAGCAGTATACAAATAAAGCCAAAACCAAAAAAAATGCTGTATAACCAAACAAAAAAAGGCACCATATTTTTTGCCAAATAAAAAAAAGGGAAAGTTGAAAAAATCAAAACTTCTGATGTTATTTTAATGTTTCTTTTATTTTTGGTGGGAGGGTGGGGGTTGGTTGACTGATAATTTTTCATCACTGATCAAAGCAAGTTGATGATTTCCAAAACTCCATGCAACCTCAGACATTTTATTTGTCCCATAATTTATGTAGCTTTTTGCATGAGTTCTGGGAAAAAATGCTTGACCATTAGCTTTTGCAATTTTTTCACCTTCCAAAATTTGTAGGGAAGCCCAGAAATGGTCTTATAATTATTAGTATCAAATAGTATGCTGGTAGGAAGTAATATTTTTAATTAGAATGCATATTACAACAATTATGGCCACTTGAATTGCCTTCACCCTCACATCATACAATAGCGATCTGTTAAGTGTGCATATTTGCATAGTAACACAAAGCACATTAGTGGGCCATAATATTTGTGTGGGATGCCATATATGCCTGCAGTGGCTAATATTTATAGTACTGTTCTAAAGGCCGTAAGTTTTTCTGCGAAAACACAGAAATATTGGGCTGTGTAAACAGCATATTTCTGGGTTTTTAGCAGAACAAGAACACCACCAGTAGCTGCTGCTGCTATTATTATTATTATTATTATTATTATTATTATTATTATTATTATTATTATTATTATTATTATTATTATTATTATTATTATTATTATTATTATTATTATTATTATTATTATCATCATCATCATCATCATCACCATCATCATCATCATCATCATCATTGTTATTATTATTATTGTTGTTGTTGTCATATTATTATTATTACAAAAGAAATTTTGTTTTGGGATACAAAATGAATGATGTCAATTATGCAAGATTATAAATAAAACTCAATGATTCGAATTCACTCTCTAGCATCTTGTCTTTCATTGAAGCAGATCCAAATTATTATATATATATATATTGCATTTTTTATTTTCCTAGTATCTGATTCATAATTACAAGTAATGGAGCAGAAAGGATTGTATTTATCAAGAAGACCAGGCTTGTTTCATAAATACTTGTTAAAAGAATGAAAAATGAAATTGATAACATTCATATTCATTTCTATGCTAAAGAAGGATTGAAATGTATAAACAAAATATTTTAAGAATGAAACATCAAGATGGGCAATATATTGTTGCGTGTGGAAATTATTTCTACTTTCGGATATCATTTTATATTACCGATGAGGTATTTTAACATTAGATTAAAAACAATTTATTTCTGTATTGCCTACGTTTAAATGGAGACAAGCGTTTGCCTATTTATAATGCTATTACAATACTGTTTGTTAAATAGAGGATAAAAGAATTCAATATTTGGAAAGTATTGAAATCTGACATACATTCCTTATTTTTGAATAACTATTATAATACGTTTCACTTTGTGTGGATTAACTGACATCATTGAATTATTTAAAGCTCACAGCAGATACTAGGACTTATTGTGTTTCTATGAGGTACCTCATAGAAGGATTGGATTCAGGTCGTATTTTAATGTGCTTTATATTTATTTGTATTATATTTTATTAACATTATTGATTACTATATCATAAGTTAATTAATCGCTCGTTTATATATTAAAATAGAAAAAAGTTAAGTGTAGTTTAAATTTAAAATTTATATCCTAAATTTTAATGATTTAAATTCTAATTTGAAATATCATATGTTTATTCGTTGACTGTCAATTATTTTAATATACATTTTGTAAGTATTGAAGATTTGGAACGATTTTATTGCAATAATCATTTATTGTTATTATACTTTGAAAATAAATTGAGCTAAGAAATGTACGTACTATTATAATTTATCTTAATAAATTATTATACGGATAATATTATATAATTATCATAGCTTTCTTGTATTTTAAATTGTCTGTGTGCACCAACATTTTTGTATTCTATAAATTTTAAATATCAAATAATAAACATTAGAATACTTGTTTTGTTAATAACCACTATTTTTACAAATTTTAATTTTAATGAAGAATATATTTCATGATATTTAATTAAAGTGTATGTCACAAACATTTATTATTCATTTGTCATTTTTATATTCAATCTTAATAAACATTTAAATTTGTTTCAGTCGACATTTCAGTTATTAATGCAAATCTATTAGCTAATAAAATTTTAATACATAGTAGTTCTGTTTTGATATACTTTTTATATTTCATAATAAATAAGCATAACGTATTTCTGGAATTACATGTTTGTTTTGGTAAATGTATATAATATTATGTATTATATTCTCTCTTATAAGTTCAATATATTATTATTATTATTTGCGCTAGGTGTGCATTTTATATGATAATAGATTACTTAATTTATTATAACTAGATGTTTAGCAAATAATTAGAATATCACCATAATTACTTTAATAGTTATGTATAATAGTTATTTCGCATAAAAACTCATATTCGAACTAGTTTGATAGTTCGTAAAGTATAAGTACTTTAATTATTTAAAGTATGCAAAGACGATTATTATTGTTATTTAAACTATTATTTATTGGGTACATTTTACAATAACTTATTATTTAGTTAGAAAGATGGTAACTTTATGATATAAAATTAGTAATTGTATGCATTAAAATTGATATTTTAATTATATTAATTAGAATTAATTTTGTTTCAATTTGTAACTTATCGATGTAGTTTAACATTTAATGAGATATTAAGCTTTTAATAATCATATCTCTTTAAAATAGAATATTAATAATTCTAGGCATATAGGTATTTATAATTTATAGTTTAATGTATCTAAGTTTTGATTTGAAGGATAATTTATTGTAATTTGCAAATCTTATTTGCTGGAATATTAAATAGGAACTTTGCATTTACTTTGTTTTTGTTTTTTTAAAAAAAAGATTAAACTTTATTGGTACAAAATGTTTTACAAGATAAGCATCGATTTACATAGTATAATATGGAGATCTAAGATGATACACTCTATTTTCTGTCCATAGCTTTTCCAAAAATTGGTCAATCTGTGACAACTCAGATCATTAGTCCATGAGATGACTAATTATTAAAAGTAAACCTAGGTCACAATTAGGAATTATTTATAAAGTCTAGAGTTCAAATATGAATTGCGTTTTAGAAGTATAATATTGAAAAATCCAATTTGCAGCAGATAAGTTGGGGAATAGAAAAACACTTGAGATAATATAATTATGGGCTAAGTCAATCTACTGTTTAGTTCTCCAGAATGACCTCGAATATACCCAGAAGTGAGCAATTCAGTATACTTTGGAAGATTTATGGAGAAGTAGGAAAAAAACTAAGCTTTGAAATGTCTCTGCTGCAAATCATTCTAATCCATCACGAAGAGTCACATGAACAGCAAAGAGCCAACCTTATAATAATAGTAATAAATAAGGCAAATCACTTGTAATTAAAACCATATTCTAAGCTGCCCCTTACATTGCAATAACACATGGATAAAATCATTTATAAGAATAATGCTAAAAATAGCTAAAAAATGTTATTTCTCCTTTCCTATGAATGAGAAAATCAACGTCAAAAACGATCCCCATAGTGCACTCATCCCAGCTCCCATATATATAACTAGGATTTAGTCTCTCAGAGCCCCTCCTGACCATCATACTCTCTCATCCACTCAGAAAAATTAAGTAAAACAAAGAATTTTCATTAAAATTCAAAATCACTGTAGTAATCATTTGAGGTGTCAACAGCTGCCATATAATTTGCACAGCATTTTTATAAGTATTAAAATTGTTCTTACTTGTGATAACATGTTAAGAAAAGGGTAAAGATTTACTTTAGCAACCACATCATATTTGCCCTCTAGTTTTTAAAATTAGAACTAAAATATTCTAAAATCTTATGTATATGCTCCTATATTACAATTACAGTAAATATTTATTAAAATGTAAAAGATAATAAAAAAAATCATTTACATTTTTAAACATAATTCTGTCCTATGAATACTAGGAAGTTGGAGAAAAAGGTGGCAGTGCTGTGTCTACTCCGGAAGGCAAATTCTTGGAGGTATGATGAAAATAAAGCTCTGCTGGTACCAAATTGGAATTTCAGCTTACGCTTTGCTCTAATCCACATATTTTCAATATTCTGGATATGTATGTCTTGGTCTTCATGGCAAAAATTAGCCCAGTCAATGACTATTTTTTTGCTGACACCGATCTCATGCACAATGTATTCTTGGGGCAAATTATGTGACCAAAAATACACTATATTTATAATTGTTCCCAAAGACAGATGACTTTGGGAAAAGAAAGACCTCTTTCTGATTGTGCTGCCTCAGTGACATATTCTGCATTGCCATCTACACCCATCTATGCCTGCAGAATACATCACCAGTGAACAACGAACACCGCACTATTGGCATGTGGTGTAATTCTTTAGATGTCTTCTTGTAAGCCATTTGATGGTCACTATGCATGTAATTCAAATTTTTGAATCCAGAGGGTGTTTTTTTTTGTAATAAGTGCTATAAATCTAGATAGTTTAAATTCTTAAGTTATAAATGTAGATAGATTAAATTCTTAAGTTTCAAATAATTTAAAATAATTATTTTAATTAATTTAGTGTAATTATTTCAACTTCTTTAAAATGGTAAATATTTTTTTAATTATCTTTTACATTTTAATAAATTTTAATGTAATTGTAATATAGTAGCACATACGTAAGATTTTCCAATATTAATTTACTTCTAATTTTGAAAACTAGAGGGTGAACATGATTTTTATGTTGTGATCGCTAAAGTAAACCTTTACCAACATAACTTGCATATGAAAAGAGAGCTAAGAAACTTCTCTTTTAAACAATAATAGTTTTAGAAAAAATTAATTCCCTATACTAAGAAAAAATAAAATAAAACAGGGAGCCAAAAACAGAGTTAACTGGATTCCTTGGCTCCCTCTAGTGGACTGATTTTGTGTTGTTATGATTTGAGTATCATAATTTTTACGATTATTTGAAGTATTGGTTTTTATTTTAAATCATGATAATTTGGTGCTAATTGTGAGATACCTTAAATATGTTGTTTTTCTGCATATTGTTTTGAGATAGTTTTAGCACTGTAACCATTTTATCCCATTATAATTTGTTGCTTCAATTCACAGGGTGATCTGAAGTATTGACTTCTTGTATTTTCAGTCCATTACAATCTGGCAATCAATGTTTAGGCTAGGCTATTTGACTACAAAATCTGTGGGATATTTAAAAAGAAAATGTTATATGTTTTATCAATTATGAGATAATGTGCATACATATTGTAAGATAACAAAACCTCTTATCATCATTTCTCATTTGGATTACTATTTTATTGACATTGTAAATTTATAAGTTATTTAGAGATAATTATGTGTGTTGTGAGTGTTATGAGCTAATGTATCCAAGTTTGTGAGTCATAATGGAGCTTTAAAAAAAAAACATTCTATATATTTTTGTGTCACTACAATTTAGCATCTCTAATTGAAGGCTTGAATGTGGGTTAGTCTGTAAATCTTGCACACATTTATTATCATTTCTATTTTAGTTAATTGCAATGGATGTTGCAATTTATATTGTTATTAAAATATGACCATTTCCGTATTGATAGTGCTGAGTCCATTACAATATATTGAAACAGTATATATATATATTATATATGATATATATATATATTAAATGTTATTAGGAAACAGTATTATATATTACATATTTCCATTGCTTAAATCATGTTGGCAATGTTTAAATTTTAAAAAAAATTAAATTCATTAATTAATTATATCAATTAATCTAAACTATCTTTTACATAAATTGATTAATTGATTTAATAGTCATTCTTTATAACATAAGTATTTCAAATAATTATCTACGAGGTAACGCGAGAGGGAGAAAGAGCTCGAGAAAGAATGAAAATGGTCTGATCTCTTATAGAAAAAAAACTTATGCGTCAAGCGTTGATGGCCTAACGGTTAGCATAGCTGCCTTCCAAGCAGCTGGCCCGGGTTCGCTTCTCGGTCGACGCATTTGACATATAAAAAAAGGAAAAAAAAACTTATGCTGTGTCTAAAGAGAAATTTCAATACTTGGAGTACTACTTTCATGAGTCCTAATCTTGATGTATTATACAAACATATATATATGTAAGGATGTGTTTAAATGTATCTTCTTTTTTTTTTTTAATGATAAATTCCAAATTTTTAAATGTATCTTTAAGCATATAAAGAAAAAGAAAATAGCAGAAGAGCATAAAGAAATTTTATATTTTCATGAAAAAATGTTCTTTTTATACAGAGACTTAAAACAAAACAAAAACAAAATCTCTTAAAAAGAATTATAAATCCTACATCAAAATAGATTACATAAAGCATCTTTAATGTATGTTGTTGAATTAGATTAAGATTAAATGTAATTGGGAAAGTATTATTTTGTTAAGTAATTATAAATATATTTTAACTTTTAAATATTATTTATGTGTATAATAAATTAGGTAACGATTTTATATATAGGGCATATGAGCACAGACTTTCCCACGACCCATCACTCTCCACACTATCTCATAACACTGATACACTTGAACACACAAACGTATATTGGTGATTATTTATCTTTTCAACATATGTGTTCAAGTGTATCAGTGTTATGAGATAGTGTGGAGAGTGATGGGTCGTGTAAAAGTCTGTGCTCATATACCCTATATATTACATATATAGACACAGATATATAATAAGTCTGTGTTTCAGTTAGTAATGATTTTATGTAAAAGAAAGAGTAAAAACTATTATGCCATCTTAATGTCAATAACTGCTTTTCTCTCAATTATCTAATTCCCTGTTGGAACGCAGTTTTATTGGATAAGCTCCAGCTCTGAAGCATTCAGAGTATTTACTAATGAACAGTTTTAAAAATATTAATAAACAACAAGATATATATCCAGTTTTATACGAATTGTTTTCATAACAGTTTTTATTTTAAAATAAAATATGAATTTTTTTGAATCACGATTTGTATTTTATCCATTCTGTGATTTAGTGTTTGAATTGTAGTTGTTAACATATATATATATCCTTTAGGTTGAACGTGTTGAGATATATAAAATGAAACGGAAGAAAGAGGAAGTTCTATAAACTTGCTAATCTTTAAATGTTTGTTGATGTATTTTTTTTTACACAACAACAAGACTTAACAGATAAAAAATAGACACGTGGCGTTACAGCTCAAGAGTTTATTGGAAGTGCGAGCTCCGGAAATGCCTACACCAGAATTGATCCTTGTATTATAGTGAATATTGTGCAACTAGAGTCGCCCAGCTCACTATTTATATAATAAAGCTAAATTAAATCGTGAATACAAATCGATCATTTTCGATCATGTTCTTGCTACAAGACACAACTTTTCTCTCTCCAATGTAAGAACTGTATGTTCTGAGAGGGATCCTCATTCCATCAATAAAAGATTCATGTTTCCCATTAACAAAAAATGGAACACCTAATTTACATACTGTGCCTGATTTCTGATTTATATAATGGACTGTGCTCTTATAAATGCATATCCTTAATGGCGCAATTCTATTCAACACTATGATTCTGGCAGAAAACTGCCAAAAGCTGTCACAGTGCATTTAATACTTTCTTATTAGTTTTATTTTTATAACTTTACAGATTAGCTTAAACATTACCTGTTGGTGAGAGTTAAATATGGACTTATAATGAGAATGTGAGAACTTCAGCTATGAAGTGAATAGATTAACAATCAATTTTAACTGTATTACATACTGAACTGATTCTATCTAATATTAAAATTGCCTTAACTCAGCTTTAAATTACACACACACACACATATGTATAATGTTATATATTTATTTTTGAGACATCATGTTTTGTGCTGAAAGTATAAATTTATTCTATTATTCGACTTTAGGTGCGTATTTTTTCAATGTAGATAAGATAGAGGATGAAGTTTATTCCTTTGATCATTATATTATTCTTTTAGTTATTTATTTATCTTTTTCTTTTTGATAACGTAATTAGAAATATGAAAAATTGATTGAAAATATGTTTTATATAACTGTTATTTTTTTTTAAATCTTCGAATGATTTTTCAAAATATATTGAATAACAGCAATCTGCAATACATTGAAAATAATTATTTACTTAATTGGATAATAAAATGCCTAATGTCTTGTAGTGAAACATTATTCTGTCATAAAAAATTGATACATCAATTATACATTTATATATATAATTTTTAATAATAATTAGGAAAGTTTAATATTATATATGTATATATATACTGAAATGGCAATACGGAGGAAGAGTTAAATTTTGTACTTGTGTAGACTTATTACAATATGATTGATCCAAACCGTGTATGATCTCACTGAAATATACCACTAGCCTCATTGTTTTGTAAAGATCATCTTAAGATGACTATAATAACTAATATTATCATAACCTCTGATATTCATTTAGTATAATAGCATTAATTATTTTTTATAATTAAAAAGAATTATGATTAATTTGGGTATTTATGATTCAGTATGACAACATATCTGATAACAGTATAATATTTGTATATGACTAGGTGCTAACTTAGAGATATGTTTTATAAGAAAAAAAGAAATGCAGGTAAACTAAGATGTGCATACTGTTTCACAAACTATATCTGAAAATTGGTATTGCAAACTGAGTGCTAAGAACATAACTTTAGTATATTTCTTTTTAAAACAAGAATTTTTTTATATTTAAAACATATATATATATATTCTAACCTGCTCTTGTGCATCCTCACTTCAGAATAGTATATGATATAAAATAAAAACGGGTTCTAGCTCAGTTAATAATTAATAAATAAAATATTCAGCATTAAAATTAAAATGTTTCATTAGCTCAAATTTAAAATACGAATAAGGTTCAGTTTATAAAAATAAATTAATTAAATATTTAATATCTTCATGAGACTTGAAGTGAAAATACAGGTGACAAGATAGATTACATTGAGCCAATATCCCACAGGATACTACCTCAATGGCATAAGAACACTATCCCCCCTTATTACTATTTTAAATAACAAACTCATAGTATTCTTACAACTTTAATAACTTCTACTCACTAAGATTAAACTAATAATTAAGTCTTAATCTTCTATTTATAATAATCTAGCTCAATAAAATAATCTCAGGTTCATAAAGTTTATTCTAAGTTAATTAAAAATATGGTAGTAAAATATGAGAAGGGAATTTTATGTCATAATCTACTACACTGAAACTAATAATAATAAATAATAATAATATTCTTCATTATTTAACTACTACTGGATATCTTTTCTTTTCGTTATATTTTTATTACCATAATAAAATAATAAAATAATTTTATATAATCTTTTATCTTCATGTAATAATATAATAAATATGTGGTAGCATATGATAATCTGATAAACAAAGGATGTGTGGCAACTGATAGCATATAATTCAGTATACTATTGTGATAACTGATTTATGACCAATAAAACAATGTAAAATTATAATTATTTAATTAAAAGAATACCAATAAATATTTAAATTCTTAAATATAACTCTCTATTTATCTTTTGTGCAAAATTATATTTTTGTTTCAATTGTTATGAATATATCGTGATTTCATACAGTGAAGTGGAGAAATAAACAATCAAGACACAAAAATTTTGAAAAACAAATTTTAACAAAGTTTATTAACAACAACAAATAAAATAAACAATTTATGTACACTATTTACAATGGATATCCTTATTTTCATCTTACATTTTTATCTACTAAGTTATCTAAAAATAGTTTATAGTTTAGTTATATCTTTATTTATACTTAAGACAAAATATAAAAAAAAAAAAATGTTACCATTTGGTTTCCCATTATGGTTAACTTATTATAAATATATTTACTTATTAGCAGAATATTTCATCCTTAATATTATTAAACTATCTTATTTTAAACAAAAAAATTCATAGGAAAACATTCTACAGAAGAAAAAAAAATTAACTTTATAATGAGTATGGATTTCTCAAAATATTTAAAAAAATTTTCATCTTGCAAAGTCAAAGATGTTACATAAAATATTCATCCAAAATTCAGTACTAGATTTTAGTGTTTTATCACACGATATTTATTAATCATAATATATTCTTATTTAGCCTTACTTTAGTATGATGTAAGTGTAATAATCAATATATTCCTGTTATTCAATAAACAAAAAAAATATACTATGCATATTGTTTATATAATTTACATTGTACTATTGTATTTTAAAAATATGCAATACTTATTTTTCTCTTAAAAAAAATAATAATAAAGCATTCAAAAATAATTAACATTTTAAAGAAAATATCTTGTTTAGATACTCTATTTTAAAAATTTATATTTCATTTTCGAAAATAAATTCAAAATATATTCTATGATTCTTTCCTTTCCTTAGGATTCTTTGGACCTTCAATTTCAAGTTATAAATTCTATTCCTTCTAAGCAAATAAACCAATCTTATACAAAATGATAGCATAACCTAAGTTCTACATTATTTATCATTTCTTTTCAAAATATCTTACTGAACGATGCAGTTACATGAAATAAAGATAGCGAAACAGATGTATAGGATTTAAGAAAGAAAGCTAGAGTATCACTCTTAATATATCTAAAAAATCATGGCACAGTGCAAAGAGGTATGACCTTTACCTGTCTAATAACCTCTAATACATGAACGATGTTAAAGCTACTTCTTCAGCTTTATTTAAACATCAAATATTTAAAGACATATAAAACACTGTCCAAATAAAATGTGTATCAGTCATAGGGCTTTGTTAACTATGCTGATAACCACATAAAGACTAAATATTATTTCTATTTCTTATCATATCCTATTTTTTAAAAAAATACATCATCTTGGTTTCCTGCTAACTATAGTACTTCCAAGCCACTATCTCAACATTATTTCTCAAGATTTCCCACATCTTACATCAATAAATAACTATCTGAATTTACAAAACAATAAATAAAATTCATTGATAGTTTAAAATAATTTCACTGTTCCATAAGAAAAGTTTGCTTACTTCATTATTCTATATGTTTAATCATATACAATCTACTTAGACAATATTTGAATATCCAATAACATGAAAGTTCTAAAAAATCACATAATTATTTGTTATTATGTTGGATTATATCACTAATATATAAAAAAAAAAATTGTCGTATGCATATTTTCAAATCAATCCTATCTCGTAATGTTTTTTTAAAATGTTGTATGAAAATGCGTTACATATAATTAAAACTTTTACATTTCATTCTTAGATTCATAGATGATCTAAAGAAAACAAAAATATACATTATAAATTATTAATAGTTATTATTATTACCAAATAACCTTTTTATCTGGTCATCATTTTTTAGGTAGACTTCTTCCATCCACTGGATATAGAAAAACATTGCATACATAAACGAAAAGACACATCCATACGTTTTATTTAAAGATATTCTTATCTAAATTATTAGATTATATTATAAATTTTATGTTATTAACAAATTAATGTTTTATGTTTTCCTAATCTTATAAATAGAAAAATTTACATTTAACTAAGTTAGTAAAATAAAAATTTAAAACTATAATTACGTCTTCACTTGACCATAGTTCATGATAAAATCCAAAAAATGTTTATTATTTTCTCTAGAGTTTTAAAATGTTCTCCAAGCACGTTAAAGTTTAAAAATAAAAATAATTATTAATCCATTTAGTAAAGTTTATAGAAAATAATCCTGGGTCTTTACTGTTCAGAATGAAAATTATTAAACTGTAATATTAAAGAATTATTCCCACAAAGTTTATTCAATATTCTCTGATGCATCACTCTGTTCAATTTAACTTAAGTTATCTGGTAAACTTTTACACAATATTTGTATTTTCATGGATCTATCCTTCATTTATCTACTATATGTTCATTTTTTAATATAGATTTTATTTCTTAATAAGTTCTTTTTAATTCTTGTAAAATATATATTTAAAAAAATGTTTCCTTCAAAAAGAACTAAACATTCTATTTCTTTCATTATATTTTATGATAACTCATACAATATAAATATCTTATTCTTTTTTTAAAAAAAAACTCCTGGATAAGCTTATAAATAATGTGTCACAAATTTTTTTAGATGGCAAATAGTTTTCTGTTTAAGCATCCAGCCCAATGTCCGTATTGTTCTTTTATGAGTTAGAACAGTCCTCCTGTTAAGCATAAATAAAGCTGTATTATAATTTAAACATATTTTATTTCGTAATATATCCATCTCTATTACGTAGTTTAGGTTAAACTTCAGATAAAATACTCCTGGCAAGTAACTTTTAAAAAACTAGAAAATCATTTCCATGAAGTTCCCAAATATATATATATATATATATATATATATATATATATATATATATTTGGGAACTTTATATATATATATTTAATATTAATATATATATATATATATATTAATATTAAACTCTCTTTTGCAAAATACTTCTAAAAATATCAATTAGTTTTTTTGCAAATAAAACTATAAGAAAGTATTAAAAAATTGACTAAAATAAAATTTAAAAAATACTATCTCTTTGATAGCTATAATTTACCTTTCTCTGGTTTCAATGCATTATTAATCTCCTCTTATACCCCCTTGCAATTCATATTTATAGTCTGTAAGAATACCTCATTTGATTGGTTGATTCTTACTTTAACTTGAGAACAAATTTACATATTTTCAGTTCATAGCAGAATTATATTTGAAAATAAAAAACTATGACGTAATGAACCTAAAATATTATTTAAAATATTACTTTTAAATAAATTATTATTTTATTAAAACTATTTAAACATTTAAAATAACTTTTAAAACAATTTTAATAACTTATTCCATTTATCTATTTTTATTTAAACAAAATATTTAATTTTTTTTATTAACTGTATTTGTCTTTATTACATTATTTAAAACATTACATACGGTAGTTAACTTAATATTTATTATTATTTGCTTTTATGATAGGCAATAATTCTATCCAATTCTATAACTTTTAAAATATTTTAAACTTCGTTACTTTAAATACAAACAAGCATGTTTGTGAAAGTATGTAGTATATAAGTCACATGATTAATAACTTTGACAGACGATTTTTAATCTATTTCTCTGCCCAGATTTATAAAATTGATACACTTATTATATTATATAAAATAATTATAAAAAATTTGGAAGAACAATTTAGAAAATATAGAATTAAATACAATTTTCACCATCATAAAGTTTATTTTTAAAATATATTATATTAATTTTGATTATTAAACATAGTTTATAAATTTAAATACTGTATAACATTTATTTATCTATACGTTTAAGACTATTAAAATTGAGCTTATTAAACATACTTTTAATATTTATAGCTGAGTTATTTAATATGGCCAGCTTTTACAACCATATGAAACAATATTTTAAGCTTTACATAACTATTTTTTAAATAATTCGCTATAATTTTATATACTATGTATTTGCTTTAGCCTCAAATTGTACTTTAAAGATATAATCGACAAACTATAATTAATGTATTAAAAGAACATATTCTAAAATTTAAAATTTTTAGTAATTGACCATTATGAACTATTACTGACCTATAGAAAAGGGCACAATATATATATATATATATATATATATATATATATATATATATATATATATATTATTTACTCAGAGAGTAGATAATGCTCTCCAAGATTAGATTTTGTATTTGACTTTCAAACATATTCATTAGAAAATTAATTATCATCTTATAATCAAAAGCTATGTAGTTATTTTTATTATCATAAGTTAAATAATGTATACTGTGGTTGTCTAAGTTTAGAACAAACAGGATATAATGATGTTCTAAAAATACATTTGCATTTTGGAGAATGCAAATAACTGTTATATAAAAAAATATGACCAAAACTGTTATCTTGTGTTTAAATATATGAACATTCAAAGCATAAGTAGAATAATTTTTCTGTGAAGTGCTATGCTATTTCATAAATCGTATTTCTTTTCTTTAACTTTTTGATGTTAATTGTAAAATTTATTTCTTGCATTTTAATAGTTTTGAGAGAAATTGTTTCTTTACTGTTTATATATCTTACCCTTATAAAATTTTGTAGCTTATACTTGGTTGATAATTTTATTCTATCTGATATATCAACAATTCATTTTTATGATATTGTGGTTGTTTTTTAATTACTTGTGATCTTTTTTTTTTAAAAATTTTACTTTACCAAGTTGTTTTCAGTTTCATCCTTTTATATCTCTCTCATTTGATAATACAAGGCAGATTTTGATTAACAGTGGTTATTTTCTTTTTTTTTCTTTTTTACAATATTTTACAAGTTTACGACAATCTTTATCTTAATAGCATTTTATGCATTTACTGGTTTAAACTTAATTATGTCTAAAAAACAATGGTATATATCTTTTAAAATGTATAAACATAGAATCTATTTAACTTTTGAGATAGTTGACATTTTGTTTTAATTTTAGTAACAAATATAGAGAATTAGATGAAATTAATACTATATATTTGATCTAAGTTTTTTCTTCATTTTTCTTTTTTCAATTATAGGTTTACAAAATTCTTTTTCTCAATTGTGTCAATGTTGTTAGAGAATGAATTGTCTTCCTCTTTTATATAAGATTTTTTTTTTTTTTTTTGAGAATGATTTTTATAAAATTCCCCATTATTTTTTTCCAATTTTTATAAAATATAAAAATCTATAAATGTATATGTTGACAACGGTGCGATATATTTAATTGTTTCCAAAAGGAGCTATAATTTCTATTTTTCCAAATATCCAACAAGTTTTTTTTTTTTTTCATTTTACGGTATTGATTTAATATTGATATAAATGATTTGTCATGTAACGGTCTAGTTTAGCAAGTAATTTTAGTTTAGTTTAGTTTATTTTTATATATATATATACATTTCGTCTATATTTACATATCTATTCTTCCGTAACCTCTATGTATTATTTGTGTATCATATTTATTACTTTAGTTTTTAGATTTTAGGAGCAGGCATTTCAGCATTTCTTTTATAGTGAAATTAGATTTTTGTTTTATTATTTTTCTTATATCATATAATTTCTAAATAAATGCATTTTACAACGTGGTCATTTCATTATTCTAGATTTAAGTATAAATAATTTCTTTCTTTTCTGATCTAATATAATACACACCTGTTAATTAATGACAAAATCCACAAACAAGATAATTAAAAAATATTTAGCTCTATTATTGCCTAGCATCCTTTCAATATTCTATATATCATATTCATGGTTTATAGTAATATGACTTAAGAGTTTATGGTATCAATGTATAAGTATTAATTGATTCAGTGATGGAGGAGTCCGAAATTTATATCGCATTTGTCTTTGTTAATCTTTATAAATTTACTTGCGACATTTGGAATGTAAGGGAGACTAATCCATGTTTAGGTTCCTCTTGTTGAGTGGGAAAAAGATTTTTGATTTTGTTGGAAAACTTATTTATAGTGTTAAAATGATTTTTTTTTTCTCAAAGTAACCTTTATTAATAAAAGACTACAAAAATTTTGGGTACACTTAACCATTGAGGATTACATAGTGATTCAATGTAACAAGGTATAATGTACATATGTTCAAAAATAATCACATACATAAACATTGCTGTAATGTGTATCTGTATGTGGATCCACATGGCCCGGCCATCGAGAAGTTAACCATCACCCAATGGTCTCACCCCTGAGGCCCCGAAGCAAAGATTCAAATGCTTCAGCTGAATGGGTGAAGTCCAGCAGTGTGCCAACCACCACAACTGGCAGTGAGGTCCAAGGCCCAAGTTCACCAAGAAATAGACTCTCGAACCATAGCCGAGCCATGTCAAGACAATTCTGAATAGCTCTGCCTCCCAATTAGCAGTCCAAATGAGCAGGGACCACAATCAGTCTACTTGCCCAGAATTGGAAAGCCAACTTGGGTAAAAACTAAGAAGTAATAAGTAAAGAACCAGGTCGACACTGCCCAAAACAAGCCTATCAGGACACAGCAGCCAACCAGAGCAGGAATAGCACCAACTTTGACTTGTATCCCCCCCATAGGTGTTCTGGGCAGTGGCAAAATTGTTAACAGCCCACACCATAAACCAGATATCTAATGTCTACAACCAGCCACTCCTGAAGAAAAGGAAGGAGTGTAGATCCATGCCCACAAAACAGAACTCCATCCATGTTACAAAAAAAAATGGTGGTGGCTCAAAATAGACCAACCACTTTACAAATGCACTAAATTTAAAGCTAACAAATGAAACCTAATGATAGTGAGTGCAAATGAACACTGACCTATCAAATAATCCATCAAGGGGTGCAGTAGCCTTTCATGGCAAAGTCCATGTGAAGGTAGTGACTTTCACCCTCCCAGCAGGTTTTCCCAGGCTAAACAATGATCGCCGACCATCGCCCCAAATGAACCAAGCTTCTTATGACCACTATTGCCACACTTGAGGAAAAGGAGTGCAAACTTACACCCACCAATACAACATTTAATTCATGTAGTCTTGAAAACAAGCTGGATTTACATGCATACCATGGGAATAAATAATATGTCCATATCACACACTGAGGTCAATGGAGCTGAACATCCACCCTTGATCATCATCAGACTCCTGTGTCTGCAAATGTTTATAGCAGCTGCTAAACCCACCAAACAAAGTCCTTCAGGGTTCACAACGATTTTTCTTTGTTGATACTAGTTGGATTCTGCTTTTTTGATTGAATTTTAGGTTTTGGTTAGTAATGAATGATACAAGTATAATCTGAAAGTTTGTTTTTAAACTTTGGAAAACTCTCAATAATTATTGCTTGAAAAGTATGATTAATTTGTAGCTTCAAAGTTTCTGTTTCGGTCTAAAACATCATTTGTACTCATTTTTGTCTTTATATCATTATTTTTTAGCTCAGGAATCACTTCATTGTAGTTCTGTGTTTATTTGAAAAAATTGTAATTATTGATTTTTTTTTTGGGGGGGGGGCAATCCACCGGAAGGGGAGTGATAACTTCTGACCTGATCATAGGAGAAATCTGATTTTTGAGCAGGGCGATAGCTTAGGTTATTTTCTATAATGTTCACTTCCAAAATTGAGATCGAATTAATAATTGAAACTTGTTTAACACTGCTAAAATCTGATACAAAGATAAAATTCTTAAAACCATCATTGCTAACAACATATTATATTCCGTGTTTTCTATGAGATTTGATGTGCAAATGAATTTCCTGTTTATTCTATTAATAAAATTAGGATTTCTAGTGTCTGTTCTTTTTAGAAATATTTGGTTTCATTTAAAATTATTTTTAAAAGGTTTATAATATTTTAATGATTCCAAGAATTGTTTAAGCTAGCTTTTGTCTCTTTCTAATGGCATCCATTTGCATAAAACGGAACGATGGATAATTTCAATTATCATTGAATACTGTTTCAAAATCTCTTCTAAAGATGAAAAAACAATAAAACAGACATTCACTTACATTTTGGTAACCTTTTTGTTTATGAATCCAACAATGGGCTATGACTTTGGTGAATAGAACAGGGAGCCTGAAACAGCAAGAACTGGAATCCCAGGCTCCCTCTTGTGGACAATAAAAAAACTTCCCTTTTCATTCCTCACCCTAAGTTTTTCCCATATTTTTCTTTATTCTATTTCCACAATATCATCTTTGTCCATTCTATGGCATTTAGATCTAAATTCTTCTTATCTTTTTTCAAACACTGCATAAAAACTAAAATCCCACATTCTGTATAATCAATTTGTTTATATTTATTCTTTTATAATTTCATTATTTGAACCCTTTCTGCTTGTAAGCATTTGCATTCAATTAGCAGATATGTAATATTTTTCAAACCGAGTTTACATAACTTGCTGACTAAATTACTGGCATTTCTTCATTTGTGTATATTCCATTGTTGCTAACTATACTGTTGGAGTCTTAAAGAGTAATCTACTTTTTTTAGCTATTATCGTAAATTAACTCATACTCAAGATTCTGTTTACTTTTATATATATTTAAACGTTTTTACTCTCCATATTAGTTCTCCATCTCTCCAACTCTGTATTTTTTATTAATGCATCTATTTGTCTAGCCTATTCTTTGTCACTATAACACTCAATAATACTCCTAACACAATCATCCCACCTTTTGTAGGAGTATACTGGCATAAAGACTTTATCAGAATCTTCTGCATAATGTACTTCCTTTCTTATCCATCTTGTTGCCTGTTTCTTTATTCATAACCCAATTAAATATTATTTCTAGCTATTTGTTTGCTATTCATAAATTACAATCTACCTAACATTTTCATTTTGCTTTTAGCATTTCTCATATAAAACTTGATTCTTCCTTTTCCCCTTGAATTGCCTCCTTTGCTGTCCACATATCTGCATTTAATGCATGTCTTCCTACTTCTCTTTGTACTTTTTAAATTAATCTAATGCTTTTTACTAACACTAGCACATCATTACAATAAGTTAACCCTGGTATTACTACTCCATTCCATATAATACTTGTTATATCATATTTATATTAAAACACTGTCAATTTTCTTATCGGTCCCTTTTCTTTTGCTTCATTTATCATCTTTTTCTCCCATTCATTTAAGCAATTCCTCTAATTACTTAAGATGATTCCCATTTCCCAAATAGTTGTACCTATTCACCACATTTAACTTTATATACCCCAGTAAAAATTATTTTTCTTCTCTTTCCCCAGCATTTATATTTTTTTATATATTAAATTTAATCCCCCTTTCTTTACCCACTCTTCTGCAGTTTTCAATATAACTTCCATGTGTGCACAAGAAGATATCAGCAGCAAATAAAAACTTGATAATGTATACATTCCCTTGCCATCTATTAATGGTATCTCTACCCCTCTTCCTAGCCTTTCTATTGCTTTCTCCATTTTTTTCAAATATAACAAAAACAAAATAGATGACATAGAGCACCCTTGCCTTAGTCCCACCCCATTTTTAATTATAACTGATTCTATATTTTCTAATTGATGGGTATAGTAATTATTTTATACAATTTCTTAATAAGATCCACTAAAGCTCCATTTATTCTCAAATATATTAAATTTACTTATAATCTATTTATATTTACTCTATCATATGCCTTCTCTATATCTATAAAGAAAATGTATAACTGCCACTCTATATTTCATACTCATATCAATAAGCTGTGTGGCTAGAAATAAAACATCTCTTATATGCCTATTATTCTAAAACCTTTTTGCATTTCTCCCATATTATTTTCTTCCATCCATTTTGACACCTTTTCCACCACCATATTTGAAAAAAAAACTTTGCTTCACTCTTGTATTATTCCAGCTATCTAGAAATTTTCTCTTTTGTGCCATCTTATTAAAACATAGTAATAGATTTAATTTTGCCCTATTTCCAAAATTATTCACCATCTCTGCTTCCCATCTATTTAAACCTCTTGCCTTTCCATTTTTCAACTTTCCTGCCTGATTCAAATCATTTGCTGTAAAACTGATATTTCCATTACTAGGTGCTTTTATGTTTGTTATCACTCTGTCCTTCACATCTAACATCTTTTCTACATTTATTACATAATAAGGTAATACACTGTCTAATTAGCCACACCGCTCAATGGCACTGTTGCTAGTGAAAAACAAATAGATATAATGTTACCGGGCTGTTTTTATTTTATTGATTTATGTTTTTAATTTTTGGATTTGCTTGATTTTTTTTTTTTTTTGGTTGTTTTATTTTTTTTACTGGTTTGATGTATATTTCTTAAAAATAAAAAAAAATGTTTTGTTTTTTTTTTTGGCTAATATTCTGTCTTTTTTTTTTTTTTTAAAAAAAAAAAAAAAACATTTCTTTTTTCCAGTCTTTTTTTTTTTTTTTAAGAAACTTTTTTTTTCCAGTCTTTTTTATTGTTTTTGAAGAAACTTTTTTTTCCTGAGAAACAAGGCTTTCTCAACAGACCTATCTAAGACTTGTTATCATATTCCTTACGGAGTTTTGACACATTTCCAACTCAGCTCTAATATGCTTCACTGTAAGCTGATCCTGCCATATCGCAGGTGAAAAAGTGATCCGCAGCCCTCAAACCCAGTTCCATGAGTGAATGAAACACTTTCATTGACATTGATGCGATTGACATTCCATTTCAGATCTTTGACAATGCCTTAATTTCATTAAACCACCACAAATACGGATTTTCTGGGTAGGTAAAATATTTTTTTTGGTTGGAGGAAGGCCACTGCATCTGCTTCTGTAATAGGTAAATCTAAAAACTACAACACTGAATGGTTGTCTGCCATTTAACTGTTTTGATCTTGAAAAACTTTTGGAAAGTGCGCAACTTGATCGTGAACTTTGCAGAATCATGATTTACACTCCTCATTTGGTGAATTGTGACCCCTGACCACGAAAGTAGTGGTGTTTGAGAATTTGTTCAATTTTTACTAACTCACATAAATTACAATACATTTAACCCCAAAAAAAAATCTGTTCTAATATACTTTTCATCATTACAACTACAGAAACCTTCATATCATACCCTGTACAATAGTCAAGAGTAATGTCTATAAGAGAGTGTTGCATACTCATCACTAATAATGTTCAACATGCTAGAGATATTGGGTAAGGGTGCACTTCAATGTCTTAGTGTTTGAACAGTTTACAAGCCACAAGATCTATGAGAAGCCTTGTAAACAGCATATTTATGTGTTTTAGCGTAGAAACAGCACCATCGGGCAGTGTGGATAAACAGATGATGTATTACCCATAATAATTTAAGATCTCTAAAGTACGCTGCTTCACCTAGTTGTAGGTTGAAATTTGGAATTCTTAGTGATGCAATTTTTAAAAAAAAACATTGACACAATTAATATTAATTTATTATTCAAAACAATTTTCTAAAATAAACACATAATACTACATCATTTTATTTTAAAACAAAAAACATAATTATATATCATAAGTTACATTTTTACTCAACTTATAAGAAGCTGCTTTTCTGAAAATTTTAAGAAATGACACCTGAAAAACAATCCAGATAACGTTTCAGATGTCATAGCCCATCATATAATTACTCATTTTATCTATTACATTTTTACATAGACTTTATATATTGGTAAAATTTTTATGCTAACCAGCCATTTGCCTTAGTTGTTATGATTTTCTGGAAACAAATGTAAGGGATTGTGTAAATAGTAGATCTTGATACTTATACTTGATCAAATTACATTTGCAGAGTTTGTTGTTTAATATTTTAATGTAAATGTTTGCTTTAGTTATTTTTCAAGAAAGTTTTTTATAACTAAAATAAATATAAATTTTACAATAGATTCAGTCTTTTGGATTACATCTAATTGTATCCAAACATTCATAAATCTTCTTTTTTAAGTAATATATTTGGCAAATATGCACACAAATAAATAATTTTTAATTCCTAGTTTGACAATTGATTATAGGATATATGTTTTTTCGGGAACTGATTATGAATTTTATACTTCCTAAAAATCTAGAAACAAAAGAAAAATGTATATTGCATATGGATATTTGAAGACATCGTTAGGATCATATACAGAGTGTAAGCCTGCAATATAGCAATTGAAAGACATAAATGTTGATTGAATGGAGCAACAGACACACGTACAACTCATAGCCTGGTTAAAAGTAGTCTGCTCTTATGAAAAGTTATAATTTTTTGACATTTTTGCAAAATTTTATTAATAATATTGTAAACTTATGTATTTTCATTTATTTATTAAATCCTTTGTATTCAGGAAAATAACTGAATGCATCAGCAATTACTTGGCAACCAAAATAAAAATTCTTAAAATCACCATTTGGTGAAGGATCACCTACTAGAAATTAAATTGTCCACAGATTACAAATCAAGCATAATTTGGAAGGAAGAGTATACGTTAACAAAAGCACCCATGTCTTTTATATAATCTATGCAAGCGTCTTTGTGCTTGTCATTGCGTTTGTCACACATGACAATATTGCGTGGTCATTTTTCAGATTTTTGTTATTAATTATAACATCATAAGTGGTTTTTTTAATGTCATTGGTTACATAAAACATGGCTGACATCATCGTTAGCAAATTTTTAAAACAAATGATTCAATTTAAATTGCTATTAATAAAGGTGAGGGTGTTAAATCTAATATATATTTCCTTAAGGTTTTCATTTTAGGAATTTAAATTTGCTGTTTATGTTCTTTTAAGACATTTTGATTACAAAACAGAATGAAATGTTTAACTGTTCTTAATTTGCACCGAGTATGGATTTACTTTTGCAAATAAGCTTCCTATATTTCAAGAGATCAATGATACTTTCTGAGATGTCCTTCTGTTTGTTACTTATTTTATTTTTCCTGATAGTTGACACACCTATGACTTGCACAATAGTTTGTACACTGGAAGATTGTGATAACGCGATCTAGCTTCTGGTCCTAACATCTGTAAATATTTGAAGTAATAGATGAATGTAAGAAAGTTTTCGAGATAAGAAGCAACTCTAAAGTGTATGAAATGAATAATAATGTAATTTATTGCACACAGTCATAGGTGAAGAAACTGTTATATTTCAGTAAATAAATAAGAGGAAATAAAGTAATGTTGTTGTTTTTTTTTAGTTCGCACTCATGGATATTCGTATGTAATATTTAATTTTATTTATTATTTTAAACTTTCCAAACCATCTCTTAAAATAAATAAATAAATAAAATATGAAAGAATTGTTCCCTACAATTTTTCTTTTACAGAATTCTGTGCATGGTTAGCAAAGGAAGTATAAGATAAATCTTTATACATTATTATTGTTTCTATTGTTATTGTTGTTGTTGTTGTTATTATTATAATTATCATCATCATCATCATCATTATTATTATTATTAAATTCCATAAAATCAAAGCCAACTTACCAGGATGATTTTGATTTTATGGAAATTAAAATAAACAAAAATGTAATATCTAAAGTATATTCAGAAACAAAATAAAAAGTAGAAACAGATATTTTTTTCTACATATTTTTTCATAACAATCAAATAATAAGCATTTTCACTAAAGATATGGGTTACAGTCTAAACATGTTCACTTCTTAGTACTACATTACTAATTCTGATTCTGGCTCTTTTTACTTTATGGCTTGATATACTCTTTTTTATTATTAATTTATAAATTAATATAAACTTTTTAAAATAAATTATAGCAAGTCACCATATAATCAGACACAAACAGTTTCAATGAGGCTGTTCTGCTTCAAAAGAAAATCCTATATAATCTGAGTAGATATTTCTTTAAAGTTCATTACAGAATAAAAATTTTTGCTACCTATATAAAAATATAGTATCAATGTTTTTGCTATTGTTTTTTTTTTTTTACTTTCCACATGTCATATTTAGGACTCATATGTAAAAATGTAATTTTAACAGTTTGCCTTTATCTTTTTAAATCCAGAGTTCTGAAAATATTTTGTGACTTTGTAATTAATATCAATCTGTTTTTTTTTTTCCATTGACAGATTACTGTTGCCTTGGAATATTTTAAAAAAGAAAAATATGTTAATGTCTTTACCACAAATTTAGTTTGCATCTTTATCTATTATGACAATCAGAGTTTTTTTATGTTTGTTCTTAAGTTAATCGCATTTCATTTAATATTTTAGCTTTATTAATAATTAATTTTATGTATACTGATATTGTAGCAGTAAGTTTGAAACTTTTACTATATTCAAAATTGTTAATACTCTAATATTTTAAAATGTACATTTATTTTTATCTTTTATGATTGTTTTATTACATATTTAGTAAACAAGACGAATAACTGCTATATAACAGAACATCATATTTAACTTTTGTTAATACAAAATGAATTAATTTTATTAAAGTATGTTGTAGTAATATTTTTTTTGTCATAAAGCTTCTTGAAAATAACATTGAAATAATGTAATACACAATTTTCGTAAAACATGTTTATAATTTAAAACAATCAACTGAATTAAACATAAAGTTCATAAAGATTTTTGTATAGAATTTTCTACTTGTTATATAACACAATTTAATAATGACATATTTTATTTTTGAATCTAATCTGATCTCAATTGTACATCTGAAATTCTTTTTTAATACGATTGTTTAATTTGTCCTGACTAATACAATATTTTACCCCTTTATTAAAATTGTAAGAATAAAAATATGAATTAACCATTTTCCTTTTATAGCTAATAGATTAATTTTCCAAATTAACTAACACAATTTACTATGCACTTTTATTGAACTTAATGTTTTCTGTAAAATTGTTGATGCAATATTATTAATTTCTATGATTTTACTATTGGACAATGATACCAATATTATATTTCTTTATATTTCAGTATTGAGATGTTTGGTTTATATAAATCACATCAATAATATGTTTTCTCATCCATGTGCTTATGGTATACCCTGTACTGCAAAATTTCCCCATGTATTGATCTTTTTTATTGTTTATTTTATCTGTTAAAAAACATGGAACTCTTTTTTTTTTTTTTTGATTTTGTTTAATGTGAAAATGTTCGTTGAGTTATTTTATATATATATAAATTTTAATACTATATTATTCTAGTATACATTAAAAATAATTTTATTCAAGTTTTTCAAATGATTTTTTTATCATTTTATATTTTGACTTTATTTTATTGTTTTTCAACTTCATTGGTCTTTTTGACACTTATTTTGATCTTCTATTTATTGGAATTATTATTTTTTATGTTATTTAGTCCAATTTTAAAGTTATTTTCCTTCCCATCCATAGTTTATTTATAATAAATTACACCAAAAATGTAAATTTTGATGTTATTTTTAAAAATAGTAAATGTATTGTTGAATTTATGTATAATATTAGATTATTTTACAAACAATTTCTAAGAGCTTCCCTCAAGATTTACATTTGAGTTATTCCATTTATTTCACCGTTTTCTCATTATCCCGCGTTCCCTATTAAAACTCGATTCTTACTTTTCAAATCAAATAATATAATTAAAATAATAATAATAACATCAACTTAAGTTCTTAATAGTGTAAATAAAAAAAACAATGATTAGACTGTTGAGAAATGATATGATAGTTTGTGAGCCAGAATTAACAGTTGAACTTCAATCCAGAAATCTATAGCTTTTAAGAAAAACAATCTACCACTGAGCCAAAACATGCTATATATCATTTATTATTACATATTTATGTGATTACACTAAAAATGTTATCGAGAAAATAAGATGAAATTAGGAACAATTTATTGCTATATTTGTAAGCATTATCTTTTTCATTCCAGAATTAAAATGAGTATTAAAAAAAAATCAATTTTTTACCTCTCGTGTACTATATATATGTGTGGGTATATTTATTTGTCTTTACTTACAATATTTGCTTTAGCAGTTGGTACAAAAGATAATTTTATTCTTAAATTGCTAATAAATGTGTTCGTTGATTTATTTTATTTATAAAAATGTTTAATTTTGTTAAATTATTTTTATTTTGGATCATATATTATCGTTATAAATGCGTATTTATATTATGGGACTTTATATATGAATACATAAGTATAACAAAAGGCAGGAGTATTATAATAATTTTACTTTAAAAAAGAGAGCATTTTTCTTAATTAACAATTTCATTTAGATCAAATATGTTTTAATTTTTTATAATTGACGTACTAAGATATATATAAACAGAATGAGAGAAGTCATAAAAGTATTACGTTTTCGAAATTTAAAAAAATATATAAATAAAGCTTCTTAAAAATTTATTTGTACTTGTCAATCTTTGTCCTACTATATTAATTAGATTATAATTTTAAAATCTCATACGTACTGACTTTACAAATAATAAGTCAATTATTTTGTGCAAACATTTTTTTTTTAACCAACTTTGATCTTTCATCTTATGTTAGTTCTTTTTACATAATTATATTATTAATGTGAAATTTGCTGCCCTCTTCTGGGAGAATGTAATACGACTGAGTACATATTTTAAAGCTAGGATTCATGTGCTTTGAAAATATCTGACATGTGTTTCACTTCACTTAATCAATATTTATGATTAAATCAGCGCCATGCTTTAATGGTGGCCTACTCTATAATAATGCGTGATGAATGACATTTAACGTTTATTACTTTCAATCCAATTTATCTTCATTATAACAAAGCGAAGGATTTAACTTAGTTTATCTATAATCTTTTCATTTGTCGCGCGTGAATCGCATTTATTTTGATTAAAACAACTATTAACTAAGTAATAAATTTTAAACGTAAAGGAAAGAATGTCAAATGTATGTGTGCGTATAAAATTCTCTTCCCGAGAACTAGTTTACCAATTAAACAATTAACAATTATGATGATTGCTGATATTATTTGACATTGTTTATTTTTGTGTGTAATATATATCTCTTTCTATATATATATTCGCATATATATATAACCATTGATTTTTTAAAAAAAAAAAAAAAAAGATGGAGAATAGCTTTAAATAAATACAATGCGTAATGGTTTGCTTTTTAACCAGATCAGAAATTCTTTTCACATATTGTCTGTTCAAAAAGGTAATAAAATTGTTTTTGTTTAGAATATTAGCTAAAGAGTTAATATTTTCATAGTTTCATAGGTGTACTGTATATATTGAACAATCAATTTTTTAGAGCTCACCTGCTTTTATATAAGCTTATAAAAGATATTTAAAAGTATATGCATCTTGTAGATTAAAGACAATATTGAACATTAAGTAATTTAATGGTTTATAAATGTATTGCCAAATTTAATGTTATTTTATAATTTTTTCTTTATTGTAAACATAGTTGAATAAACCTGTTTTTGATAATAAAAAAAAAACAATATCAGATGTAAGACTTAGATTTCATTTTTTTCTCATTATATAATAATAGCCAACAGTGAAGCAAATTTTTAATTTTAATCAGATAGGCATACATTTATTTTTGTTAAATATATGTGGTTTGTTGAAGAAAATGGTCAACCAAGAAAGGAACATGAGTATCGCAAATGTTACGCAATTTGAGGCATACAGTAATATAAATTTTAAATAATTTATTTGATTAATCTTAATATTAATCTCATCTTCTAGGATGAGACTATTTGGATTCTGTAAGTTTTGTATGGAGCAGCACAAATTTTATTGATAATTAAATTATAGTCTGATAATTCGATTATTTATAAATAAATGATTATTATTTTTATATTTACCTATGTATATATTATAACGGTCAGGAAAGGATGTGAAATATCCAGTCTTACCGTATCTGCCGACAGGGTGCCACTAGATCATTTGAACCTAGAAAATTTATAAAGTAGACAGATACGCACTGTTAAGATCACGACCGCCAGCCGTAGTCACTAGCTCATGAAGTAGCAGAGGTTTAAAACATGTATTAAATATATTTCTTTTAATAAAGAATAATAAAAAACAATCACTAGATCACTGTCAGTATTAATAGCACAAAAGAAATTTTATTTACATATATATAAATAATAACGCAAACTTAAAAAAAAAAAGCTTTATTTTGTTTCATTATCATTATTTTATTTACTTTTTACTTTAATTTTTAATCTTGGAATGTTGAGCATAGGCAGACCACCCAGTCAATGTCTATAAAAGATCTTCAAGACACTTGATTCCAGGCTAAAGGTCCACAACCATGCCAATGCTCACTTCCAGATATATATCCGCAATCATCGCAATGTGAACATGTTAACATCAAACCATGCTGACAGGAATGTGCATCTAAACAGTGTGATATTATTTGAAGAAGCATGATCTTTGTCCAGTACAGAAATTTTTGTCTGTCTGGCAAAGGAATCATGCATGTAATATAAAGAGAAAAATGATACGTATGGATGGGAGAGCGGTCTAACTTGCCGGCTTATCATCTCCATCCATAGAGCTGGAATGGATCAATGGCGCAGGAAATACATCTGTGTCCATTGCAACGGTATGACTACCTCTTTGGGGTCATGCATTCAGTTGGACTTATCGCCCTAATGTGTTAACACACTTCACATTACATCGATGTAAACGTCCATATATCTCTCCACCAGCATTGACACAACTACGAAACAAATAGTCCGAAATCAAAACCCCTTTAAACATATATTTAAACGAGTCTAGCAGCCATGTACACTCAACTAACATTTGAATCATTTTATTAATTTAATTCTAAAAAAAAAATCTTTAGTTTAAGGTTTTAAAATCATTTCAAAATGACACATTATATTTAACTTATTTTTTTACTACAAATATTATTTAACCTACTTTTCTTTTAAATTTAATAATGCACAAATAACGATAAGTATTTTCATCTTTAAATTTAAGTTTGCAATGACAAACCCCTACTCTATTACAAACAGATATTAAGCATGAATAAATAAAAGAAAAACAATACATATTTTAAGAAATTAAGTTTCAAACTTTAGATAAGACTTAAATTTTCAAAGTTTACAAAAATAAAGTTCTGGTTTGATTTGGAAAGAAAGTTTATAGTTCATATTTAAATAAAATTAAAGTTCGAAGATTTTAGATTGAAGAGTTTATATTTCATATTTATAATTTATACTTTCCTTTCTCTGTGCTTGTTCCTTTGCGACGAAGATCTGAGTTATGCAAGGGCCATTTCTTGGGACAATGATGATTTTATGAAGATTTCCAAAGACATTTTATGAAGTCGGTTCCAGTGGTTGGATCCTGGGATCCATGGAAATGAAGGCTTCCCTTGGCCGGTCGCACCGAAGGAAGCACGATGAAGCTGATTACATTTTTGGTGATGGCAATAACTTTTAAAATTATTTTTACTTTCAGCAAATACGAATGAATTCAAAACTTTAATTTTCTGATTCTCTCTCTAATTAATTATTGTTTTGGATTTCCTTTTTATAGTCCTCAGGCACCTTATCCCTGGAATGCAGGATTCATCAAACATATTACATATCTCTATTTCATTGGTTCATTGAGTTTGTAGTAGATTTTGGGTTTGTGGCTAAGTAAATTTTGGGTTTGTGGCTACTTGGATTTTTCTACTGAGGTCTATATCTTTGGGCAGGAAAGGCAAGTCTTTTGTTTCTATTCCTAGACTCTTATCTCTTTCATAATCATCTTTTCAAGAGTCATTTTGCCCTAAGGATCTGTTTGTAATTTTTATTTTTAAGATTAAAAACTCTCTTCGCTATTTTTAAAATTAAAAGGTTTTTATTATATTTTATTTAACCTTTTAACTGTTTATTATGAAAATGCCCTGTAGTTAAAAAATTTTTGGAAGAAGCATGCGGTAGCATGCGCCATCTCTTGGTCAATTTTGGTCACAATTTCTTCATTTTAGACTTATTTGATAGGAAATTCAATGCTTTCAATTTTAGTTCTAAAAACATCTGCATATAGCATTATATTTTTTAAAAAAATCATTAATCTTCACAGCCTATTTGTTACATCGTTGTGTGTTTTTCTCTGATTGGATACCTACCAAATCTTCTAGGCATGTTTCTAAATGACAGATTTATAAATGACAGATTTGAAAATGAGGATCGGTAACAAAAAACCATTCTCGCTAAAGAAAGATACATGTACACATTTGTAATGATTTTGATGTAAATAATTATATTTATTGTAATTTTTTATGTTCACAAATAATAAAATATAGTTCTCTATCAAAATATAAAGTTTGACTAGGAAAAATTTAAATATTAGAAAAAAAATACATTTGGAGAAATAATTCGTAACAAAAAATAATTATTGCTACATAACGTAATCAGGAAATTTTTAAGGCCGTGTTTCTAAATGAAGATTCAGACACGACAACGAAGCTGTGTACGTTCATAATCGAAGTAAATAATAACATCTATCGTAATTTTTTACATTCATAAATAAGATTTGATGTTACTTTATGGAAATATAAAGTTTGATTTGGAAAATTATTGCTACATAATGTAATCAGGAAATTTCTAAGGTGTGTTTCTAAATGAAGATTCAGACATGACAGCGAAGCTGTATACATTCGTAATTGAAGTAAATAATAACATCTATCATAATTTTTTACATTCATAAATAAGATTTGATGTTACTTTATGGAAATATAAAGTTTGATTTGGAAAATTTTAAATTTTACAAGAGAAATAAGCATGCGGAAAATAAAAAGAGAATTATTTGCCAGCTGGGACTGAAAAACGAACAATCATTGGCTAGAATATAATTCTTTTGTTTTACTGCTACCTATTTTTTACACATTTTTCTTATATTTTTCAACAGTTATTAACATTATTTTTAATTTTTTGTTACATTTAACCAATTTGAATATAAAATTATTCAATTTTTAGAAGCTGAATTAAAAAAATTCTGTGTATTTTAGATTAATATTTTAATAAAAGAACTGATTGCAAATGACACAGACCAATCACATTGTTCTAAAAGAATCAGTTTAAGTAGAGGGCCAATAGCTAAAAGAATCAGTTAAAGGGTATAGAATCTTAATTTCGATTCTACAA
This sequence comes from Epiperipatus broadwayi, assembly GCA_028023455.1. Taxonomy (NCBI): domain Eukaryota; kingdom Metazoa; phylum Onychophora; class Udeonychophora; order Euonychophora; family Peripatidae; genus Epiperipatus; species Epiperipatus broadwayi. The sequence continues at coordinate 13,572 of JAQFVV010000928.1, read as the reverse complement.
TTTTTTTAAAGCTTGTCTTATTTTAATATTTAAATCAAACATATTAATAAATTAATAATTCATTATTTGTGCATTTTGAATGTTTGTGATTTTAATTCAGTATTAGATATTTATAAAAACATTACGTATTAGAATTTAAATGTAACGCATATATATATATCCTGTTACACTATATATGTTATTTGTAAGATTTAAATACAAGTATAATTAATTATTTGAAAAATTGATTTTCAAACTATTTTTAACTATCCATTCTATCTCATATAACCAATATACACATGATCACATACATGGGAAAAGGGTAAATGATCTCCAATGTAAGTTTTTTTTTTACTGAACCAGCATTCATCAGTAGGTCATCAACTCCCACCAATACATATAATCAGTGCTTGGTTTATATTAAGAAAGCCAATCTTCAAGCTTTAATGGACAGGCTTCAATCTACTTCACCCATCAAGTCTTCAGCCATTCATACCACTAAAAATCTGATGTTGGAACTCTCCAATCTCTTGTTAATGCCAATATTATTGCCATACGCATGTTGACTTATAAGTCAATCTTAGTCCTTAGGTATATGATCCCTCCACTGAAATATACAGAAGAGGGTTGGGCAAGAAGGATACAGGCTAATTTGTAATATTTAAATACAAGTATAATTAATATTCTTGGAGTTTAGATGTAATGTAGAAAATTTAAATACAGATTTTTCAAGCTTCCTTTAGCCACTCTAATTCTTATAACCGATACTTGTAACCACACACTTATGAAAAAGAAATAATCTCCAATATACATATTTCTTGCTTAATCAGCACTCATCAGTTGGTCTAGATTATTATTTCTCATATATATATATATATATATATATATATATATATATATATATATATATATATATATATATATATATATAATCAGTGATTGGTTTACATTAATATAGCAAATCTTCAAACTTTAATAGATAGACTTCAATATATTTCACACTCCAACTCTTCAACCATCCATACCATTGAACATCTCATGATAGAATGCCCAAATCCATTGCCTGTATCCTGCTCATCCCTCTTCTATGAATTTGGGTGGATGGGGTCATATGCATGAGGGGTCAGATTGATTTAAAGTCAACATTGACATGATAATAATATTGGCATTAACAAGGAATTTGGGTGTTCTATAGTCTAATTTTCAATGGTATGGATGACTGAAGAGTTGGAAGGTGAAGTAGATTAAAGTCTGCTCAGTAAAGTTTGACTATTTGATTTCTTAAGATAAACCAAACACTTATTATATATGTGTGGGGGAGATGATGATCTAGACCAAGAGATGTGCACTGGTTTAGCATGAAAGATGTAAATTAGAGATCATTTATTTTTATTCACATTTGTCTATTGGATGCATGAGATAGAGTGGGTAGTTAAAGGGAGCTTGTTCAAATTCCCAATGTTACATATAAACTCCAAGTATCTTAATTATATTATTACAAATTCAGCCTGTATCCTACCCATCCCTCTTCTGTGTATTTGGGTGAATGGGGTCCTATACATGAGAAACCAGACTGACTTTAAGTCATTGTGGATGTAACAGTAATATTGACATTGACAAGGGATTTCGGTTTTTTCCATCATCTGTCCATTAAAGTTTGAAGATTTGCGATCTTAGTATAAACAAAGCAATAATTATATATATATATATATATATATATGAGTGGGTAATAATGTACTTTTTTCACATGTATGTGCTACGTGTATAGGTTGTATAAAATAGAGTGGATAGATAAATGGAGTTTGAAAGTCTGTATTGAAATCCCTATATTACATGTTATTTATAAATAGTTTAATGATTGATATGTATAATCCCAATAAGTATGCTTATAATTTTATTTATTTTATGTTTTATATTAAGGCCTTAATTTTAGAATCTGTATTTATAGATTAATCATTATATCTTTGGTACATGTTTTTAGTACAATTCCTTCTGTTAAATTTTTTGATTAGATATTCTGATAGATACACTCACAGTTTTATTTTATATTTAATAAAAAATAATATACAATAATAAAATATTATTAATTTTTAATAGTTTAACATTAACTAGTCTGCTTTAATTTGAAATTCAAATTGGCTGGTGATTATCCAATGATGCTCGTGTTCTATGAATCTACTTGTACACATAGTTATGAAAAATATTTAATTTAGTGATTGTTTTTCAACAGCTGTACATAATTTTATAAATATTTTTTATTTCATGAGCAAATCCAACAAGTGCATATCATGGTGATTATGTTAATAATTTTGAAATTTTAGTTTAGATAATAGCTTTAACTTGATGGGTAGTGACTTAACTAATTATTATAAAGATTTCAATTTTAAGTAAAGAGTTGATTAAATTATTCAGTAATTTCATTAATTCAAATAATTACCTATGAAGTAATTCACACAAGTCAGATAACTAGAATATTTTGCTTTTGCAATTTAATTTTTTATTACATATAATTTTAAAATAAAGGTACAACATATTTTAAATAGATCACTTCAGAATAAAGTGCCTATCCAAAAGTTCTTCCTGGAGTAACAATAAAGAAGAAAGCATTATCAATCAATCTCGTTAACTGCCAGATGGAGAAAGTTTGGGGGAAAAAAGTATTTGTTTTGCTTTCTAATTATGAATAGACTGATATCCACTTTTAAACAAAATTGGATAATAATCTGTGAGTTGTTTTTCTAAATTATAGCCTAATTTTAATATAATAAAAATATTCAAATTCATTTGAATCAGATACAACGATAGAATGTAAGCATAAAAAGAGGATGAATACAAACCAAAATAATATATATATATTAACGTAAAAAAAAGTTTGTATACAGAGTTTTAATATAAAATTTCATAATTGTTATTGGATATTATCTATGGTCAGTCCGCTTAGAGCATTATTTTTTTGCATGTTTAAATGTTTTTAGCTTTTTTGTTCATTACATATTAATTTTGTGTAATGAATCATATCTGTTTTATTTTACGTTTGCGATCGTTTCTATCTTTGCACATAACTTTACCAACTCTCAGATCGCACCTACGGCATTATGAAAGATGTATGAAATAAACACTTCAAACTTCATCTTATATTTTTTATACATTAATGCATGTTGAGTCAATCTAGTTCCAAGATTTGCCCTAGTCTAACCATAATATACATATGGATAGTTTTTTTGGCTGCAGTTTACAGCAAAGACTACATTGGGATGGTCTAATGTTAAAATCATTGGCTACAGCAGAGCCCACATTGGGGATGATCTAGTATTAAATATTGTTACTTTGTATTGTTTATGTGCTTGTTAAAATCTATGAGAGTTCTGAATCTGACATTAAATTTGTCTGATAAATATCATAGAGCAATCAAGCTTTTATTATTTGTATAAGATATATGTATATCAAAATTATCCGAAATTCACCACTAAAACAGACTAGCTAAAGAAAGTTAACTCTAAAATAAACTGCTATTATCATAAATATAATTTTGGTAAAAAAGGCAAAAGTAGATGATTTCATGCATGATGCATTTATTATTAAAAATTTATGATTCTGAAGCAATTACCATGTTGACAAGTTTTTTTTACTATTAAGGATGATTGGGATGTAAATGAAATTGTGGTTAACATTTATTATAATTTTGTTGTTGTTTTTTAGTCCTTTACACTTGAGAAGTCCGCTTGTAGCAGAGAAACCATTGATTCTGTTTTAGAGCTTTTCTTTGACTAGTCTGATTTAGTGGTAAATTTTTGGAAATTTTGTTTTTTATTGACTAGTTTAGCTTTAGGCTTTTAAAATATATATATATATATATATATATATATATATATATATATATATATATATATATATTATATATATATATATATATATACACACAATGTTAAGTTAATCGTTTAAATAGTAAACATTGTTATAAATAGACTAATTATTCAAATATTCGTTTTTAAATATTAAGAAAAGTAAATTTAAAAGTGGTAAATATCTACTTTCTTATTACCATATTGTCCAGAGGATGTGTTCTATTTACTATAACAACATTTTAAATTTAAATTATCTATCTCACATTATATATTTTCATTTTGTGATTGTTTTTCTTATTTATATAAACAAAAAATTCTGAAATATGCTCTACAATATTCAATATACCAATATAAAAAAATGAGTAGTAGTTATAGCCAACTTATGGCATGTGTGCCATCTTGTAGATATTATTAATTTTTTATATTCATATATTGTAGAGTTTATTCCAGAGGTTTTTTAAAGTACTGTATTTATTTTACCTGATTTTATACTTTCAGTGCTAAGTATTTTATGTAATATTTTGAGATTATAAAAAGAGACTTGAAATGAGTTAATGTCAAAACATTATATACCTATACTCCACTTACCACTAAACATTTATGTGTGGATTCATTATAGCAATCACCCACTTTTTTGATTTACAATTAATTATTCAGTATAACAATGAAAAAAAATCTAATTTTTATGGCCATTTTGAAAATGGTCATTTTTAAAGATTGATGATGTAATATGATAGTTACTTTATGTCATCTAACGAAAAATGGTGACATTCATGCTAAAAATGTATCTATTTCATTATATACAGTAGATAATATTAAATTATATAATATTTTGATTATAAATTAAAATATGATTAATATACAGAATTTTATTTAATTTTTATCCAGTATCATTGAAAGTCAAAGCAAAACAAAAATGTATTTTATTCAGTATAATAAATAATCCAAAGCTTAATTTGATGATGTACAAAACCAAATATATTATTATTTTATTTTGAAAGATGTACATCAAGTTAAATACTGTATATTTACTCAATTTTAGGGATGTACATTCTTATGAATGCTATTTCATATTTGTGAAATTTATTTACAGTAATTGCAAGTTAGTTTGAGATTGTGTATCAAGCAATTAATAATCAACTTTATAAAATCAGAAGTTACTAAATCTAAGTTAAAAATAAAATTTACTTATGCAGTATCAAAAAAATGACAATTTTCATTTAGCATATGCAACTAAAAATAAATTTTGGTCATATGCTATATATTTGCTCAATTTGATGAAATTTAGGATAATAGTTTAAATATATTTCTCATATGATAAATGAATTTTTAAAAATAGTTATGAAGTTTTAACGTTGTTGTACACCTATACTCAATTTAGTGCTTGACCCTTACGTGAGAAGTCATAATAGAAATCACCGTCAATTTGAACCCACTACATTCATTTACAATTTCTTATCCACTGTAATGATCTTAAAAAAATATTTTGGTGACCAAAAGTGGCCATTCTATAGACTGATAATGTCATAGAATAGTTATTAAAGCTATGTGACTTTTATGCTGAAGTTACACAGCACAGTGTTTATTCATAATACACAATATTACATTGCTGTGTACAATATTTTAATTATAAACTTAAAAAACAATTAATAAATTTACAGTACAGTATTTTATTTAATTTTCATCAAGAGTTCTTGCAAGACAATTAGTACTTTATTAATGACATCCTCAAAATAAAGATTTTTATCGTTAATGAATACAAAACCAAAAAAGTGCTCCATTCAATATAATAAGTAATCAAAAATCATATTCTGATTTAATGAATTACAACAATTAAATTTATTAATGAAGTATTACACTTTAAAATATTTACATTAATTTAAAAATTTTGTGCTGTAGTTATTCACTTTTACAGATGAAAATTATTATGAACATTACTTGGCTTCTCTCAAAAATTAAATCATAGAACTGTAATTTAGTTATGATAATTGTTTTAAGCATTTATTTTATATAGCGTATGTTTACAATTGTATACATTCAAATATCAGCCTTTTAAGCTAATTGTGCATACGCTTTGTGAGTGTTAATAATAAATGAATACTTTCTCACCAATACAAGATATAGTATTTATGCCAGTACTTCAGATTTGCTCATATATAAGCATTTGAGTCATAGGAATAAGAGGATTCTTTTTATTCCTGCAATAAATATTATATCTTGTATTGGTGAGAAAGTATTCATTTATTATTAACACTCTCAAAGCTTTTGCACAATTGGCTTGAAAGGCTGATATTTGAATGTAGATAATTGTTATTGTAAAAAAATGATTCCACGGATTACACAAGTATTAATAAACTTTATATGATCAAAAATTACTAAATCTAAATTAAAGATAACACTAGATCTACTTATTCAAGTTGAAAACATTCCATAATTGTTTCAGAAATAATTTACATTATCACTAATATATAAATATATTGTAAGAAAAAAAATGGAAAATTATATTCAGGATAAAACAAAAAATAAATTTTGGCATATACTATTAATATTTAATTTTAAATTGTCTACAGTGTAAATATTAGCTAAAATATTCAGTCAATCAATAATGTATTTAAAATCTTTATCAATGTTAACTTCTATCAATCAAAATTATTAGTAGATGCATTTGCATTTGCAAAATAAAAAAACATGAACATAATTTCATGTAACTAATAATAAATTTTGTATGGTGAAACTGCTATGCAAACAAATTGCAAAAGATTCATACCTTTAATATTTATATAAAATATTTCTATCTCTACTTTCACAAGTAATGCATTATTGAAACATGTCTAAATCATCTCCAAAAAAACTGGCTGCTGCAGTTAGTAAAATATTACATTTCATGGTTCAAAAAAATTCCAACAAAGCATATTTATATACAAAATGCCATTTTTTTATTTCTTGCAGGCTTTGCTTCAATTCTATTGCTTTTATCATGGTATCACATCTTTTTCCACTATCTGTTTTTATTCATCACAAATAATTTTATTGTATACTCGATTAATTTTAGTAATTAGTTCAGCCAATTGGTATCCATTTTAACAAAACTGATTTGCAGCTGTACCAAATGCCATTTGGATTATTTCATGTATTTGTTATAATTCTTTCTCTTTCAACTCATTGGGACTTTGTATGCAATATTCCTGTGTGGACTTAATTATTTTATCTTTTGGATTCCAACATTTTCTTACTTCATATCCCATTCTTGATATAACGTTTGGAATGAACAATTCCTTTCTACTCTAAAGTTTTTAAATTTATTTTTTAATTTTTATTATTTTTTATAATTTGCTTTTAAAACCTTTGACATTCTTCTTGAGATTTCTATAGTTTTATTCATCATTTGAATTTTTATTTTCACTTCTTTCCTTGACTCTTCAATCTTTCTTTTTAGAGCTATATATTCAATCTTAGCATATTCTGTTAAGGTCATATTTTCAGCTCATACTTCTTCTAACTTTGCTTTTAAACTTCCTTCTAATTTCCAAGAGTTATTTTCTAACTGTACTTTTAATTCCTTAGAGTTATTTTCTAACTCTGAATTTAATTTCTTAGAGTTATTTTCTAACTTGGCTTTTTATTAAATTAAATATTTCTTGGAAACAAAGATTGGTTCCACCTGATAAATCTGTATTAGTTTTATTCATAACTAATTTGTTAGTAAAATACAATATTATCTAATAATAATTAATATCAACAAATATAAATATTCATATACTACCATGAAATAGTCAGTAGTCCAGGATATGCCTTCCTTCATTTCACTGCCTATAAATTAAAATTAGTAACATGCATATATAATAGAATCCTATCTACTTTTATTTCATTCAAAATAAAATAATTAAAATAACGCTCTTCATTTTGTCCTAGTGAGAATGATATCTATATTTTATAATAAAACATTTATTGAAAAATATTTTTATATAGCATGTGGATAATTTATTCATCTGTCACATGCCAATAAATTAACTTGTTTAGACTACATTTATTCTTATGCACAAGTTGAATTCACCCAAAATTTGTAACAAGTGCAATATTATCAATGCAAATTTAATTTCTTGACTGTGTTCCCCTAAGATTTTTATGTTTAGCTTTAAATTATTCCCAAACCACTAATTTTTATGTTAATTTGACAATTTTACTGTTATTTTATCGTGTAAAATGTACCATATGATGCTGCCATTTTATAATTATTTTACAACTAATAAATCAATAACATTTAAATTTAGACTTATAACAATAAGACAAGGTTTGCCTTCCAAGGTACTGATAATTTGTTTCTCATTCTCTACACAAGAGAGCACTTGTCAACAATTTTGATAGTTGTAAGTTCTTCGTTTTAATTTTCAAAAATGAAAATGTATATTATAGACTTTTTTTACATATTTATTATTATTTTTATAAAATTTGTGTGAAAATATAATTATTTTAGAAAAATTGTTCAGTATTCAGTAAAAATTATTTATTTTTACATGAAAGTATATTTAGAAAGAAACCAATAACATAGACTGCATCTTGTAATAGATTGAGAAAAGTATGTTTTATGTTGTCCATTGTAGATTATTTTTATCAGTTATAAATAAAAAATTATTTTTGAAAAAAAAAACATTTACTTTAATAATCTAACAAATTATTAATTTTCTTTTTAGAAATTAACTAAAACAAATAGAGCCCTGCATTGAGTGCCAAAATGATAACAGTATATATGGGAAAAAGGGATGCCCTTTAGGTTCAGTTGCCATAAAATCTGTAAAATTATTTGTAAATATTAACCAAAAAATAAGGTTCTACAATAATGTATATTTTAATTCAAAAATAATTTTATTAACTTCAAATATAATGAAATTTGAAAATAATAAGTAATTAATGATTTCAGAACTTAAAATAATAATAATAATAATAATAATAATAATAATAATAATAATAATAATAATAATAATAATAATAATAATAATAATAATAATAATAATAATAATAATAATAATAATAATAATAATAATAATCCCACAGTAAACTCTAGAAGAGTTACTTCAAAGTTCCATAAGTCTCCATATTTGAACCCAGAAAAATCCTCAAAATGCAGTTTTTTCCAAGTAAGAATCAAATATACATACATATTAAGTACAAATCAACAAGAGAAAATGGCTTACCTTTGACAAAAATAATTAATTATGGAAATATCTCAGGAAACAAACATTTTTTCAATGACAAAATTTATTAAAATGGCGGCTACCAAGTCATGTGACCCACAATAAACTCTAGAAGAGCTCCTTCAAAGTTTCATAAGTCTACATGTTTGAACCCAGAAAATTTCTCAAAATGCACTTTTTTCCAAGTAAGAATCGGATATACGTAGATATTAAATACAATTCAACAAATGAAAATAACTTTCATTTGCCAAAAAAATCAGTCACAAATTCCTCAGAAAACAAACATTTTCTCATTGATAAAATCTAAATAAAGTCAGACACCAAGTCATGTAACCTGCAGTAAATTCTCCAATAGCTAGGTCAAAGTTTCATAAGTTTCTATGTTTGAATCCAGAAAAAATCTCCAAAATGCATTTTTTTTTTTCAAGTAAGAATGAAATATGTATAAATATTAAGTACAACTCAACAAATTAAAATAACTTTTCTTTATTAAAAAAATATCATTATCCATGGAATGGATAATCTTCCAAAATTCTCATCCACCAACCTACACAAATGCCTTTAGCAAGAAAATTTCACCACCAAGAATATATCATGCATGATAGACTCTAACAATCATTTCCAAGCACATTTTGTAAAAATTTATTAATATCTGCCTACATATTACCAAAATCATAGGTATGTATCTGTTTGAAAACTTTGTATTCATCTACATAAAAAAAGTAGTGATTATTTGATTACTACCTATTGAAAATTATACAGAAAAACATTGAATAATATAAATAAAAAACATTTTCATGAGTAATTCATTGTTTTTAAATAAGAGGTCTCCTTCTTTCATATTCATAATAAAGCCTTCTCTGTTGGATGGATATTACTTTGTTTTTTGCATGATATTCATTTTTGTTATTAGCTTTCTCAATTTATCTATTAGAGAATTATGTTTTACATTGTCAAATGTTTTAACAAAACAAAAACAAACAACATCCAGACCCACACTATCCTAATTGAATGAGGATATAATCATATTTTGAAACTCTATCATTCAAAATAATTGTGATTGAATCCAACACTGGACTCATCTCATTCAAGTGTCATCCCATTTTAATCCATTACTGGACAATTGAATTAATTGAAGAACTGTACTTGTAGTAATAATTGTAACATTTGTTTCTTGATGAACTCATTTTTGCTTGTTCTGTTTACTGATCTCACTCTTTTCTGAAGTATAAATAAAGTCTGCTTTGAAACATAATAATAATAATAATAATAATAATAATAATAATAATAATAATAATAATAATAATAATAATAATAATAATAATAATAATAATAATAATAATAATAATAATAATAATAACAGTGATGATGATGATAATGATCGTAATAATAATAATAATATGACTGTGAATTGATGTGAGATGAGTGAATGAGTAAAATAATTAATAGAAATAAATTAAGAAAAAATCATCCAGTTAATAAATAATATTAATAAGCAAATGACATTATTAGTTTAAATGACTCTAATCAAAATATAATATTCAATCACAAAGCTGTTACAAATAGTTTTATAAATAAATGTTATTACTACAATGCTTTTATGAAATTCAAAAAAATCTTTGGATAAATGCAGCAGGCAAAAGATATAATAATCCCAAATGCTTTAGTTATATGCAATGATGAGATCTTTTAATTTATTCTCATCAGTTAAAACATAAACAATATGAGATGTGCTAAACATTCACACATTCATGCATGATATTGTATGTGCATATAAATATAAAAAAATGTATTATTAAAATTGCTTTACCTGTCCATTAAACTGTTATCTCTAAAAGCTCTAAAACAAAGAAACAATATGCATGCAAAAAAAAAAAAAAAAAATGTGAGATTTTATTATTTCTGAAAAAGTTTTTTTTAAGTTTTTCTATGAAAGTTTATTATTCCATATCTTATAATCAGTGAAGCTTAACAAGCATAGTGGATGATATTGCTCCAGGTGGTGATTTCTTCAAACTAAATCAATTGTCTTCTGTAACTTGTAGGATGAGATTTTCAAAGAAGTTTCATTTGGCTACCCTAAGTTGTAAACAATCTCACAAGAAATTTATGTTGTGATCAAAATGGTTTATTTTATAATAAAAGAAATTTCTTTTTCCATATGTCATAGCATCGGCTGGGACATGAACCCATACCCATCTGCAAACAACTACTTGCTTGCAAAGTTCTTAAATATAAATTCATGAAATAACTTATTATTGGAATTTTGAAATAATGTTTATAAACAGTATTTTCCAAAGAAATTGATGAGTTAACTGCATATAAAATGACAAAAAATCAAACATATATGTAAGAATTGGAAGAGAACAAAAGCATTTGACCCTTTTTCTACTTGATTTTTAATAAGGCATTGTTATTTGAACACCAACTGTATATTTCTTCAGAAAATACATTAGATGCTATCAGTTGTAGATTTAGATGGAAAGTAGGTAAACTTTATTCCATTTATGTTTTTTCTGTCCTTTCTTGTGTCATAATTTCACATAACATTGTTATAGGAATTCTAGAATAGATTAATTAATGATGCTTGTATATAATTTTTGGTATATTTGTGCACATATATAAAATTTGTGTTTTAGAATTTTTGGAGATTAATAAAATATAAATCATTTAATCTTTATAAAATAAATGTAATAAACTTTCAGTATTTAGGTTTTTACTTGATAATCTTAATTTAAATGCACCGCTATTATCATTCAACATTTATTAATTAATATCTAAATTATAATAAGCTTATCTTTTTCTAACATTTATTTATAGTTTAGGATGATTTTTTTTAGAAATTAAACTTTCTGGAGTAAAAGAAATATATGTATAATATGTAAAACTTGTTTAAAATAATCTCTATGTAAATAAAATATAAATATATAAATACAAATAAATAGTTTCTCACAAAATTAAAATAAATAATTAAATCTAAACATTTTTACCTAAATACATAGTATAGTAGCAGGTGTATATATATTGTACCCTTCACTAACCAGAAATATAATGATAGGAAAATAAGACTAGCTCAGATAAAATGATTATGCTCGGTTAAATACATATAATCAATAGCAAAGATATCCTGTAATACTGTCTACTATTAAACTAGCTCTAACTTATTAATAAATAATAACTGGTTTGGTTTTAAATAAATCATGAGACAATGAAGTGAAGTACAAGCAGTAAAAAATTACATTGAGCCAATATCCCATAGAATACCACCTCAATGGCATAAGAATACTATCCCCCTTATTATTTTAAATAATAATATATTCATAGCATTCTTACAACTTTAAAATAATAATCAATTTAATACAATGTTTCTAATTAAATCCTAATCTCTTTATTAAAATAATATGATTATAATAATCTCAGGTTCTTTAAAATAACTCTAATCAATTTATAATTTTCTGTAGCTAAATATGATAAGGGATTTTGTATCATCCTCAACTATGACTAACTAATAATAATAATAAATAATAATAATAATCTTTAATTGATAATTATCAATCTTATCTACTGTTCGATGTTAGGTAACTATCAATAATAATAATAACAATAAATAATATAATCTTTTAGCTTTCATGTGGTATCTTAAATAGAATATGTGGTATAAACTGAAAATATGTGGCAACAAATAACGTTGTAATTATATGCAATAAATTATATAATTAATTATGACCATAATAATAATGTAAAATGAACTTTCTCAAATATATTATATTCTGAAGCATTGTAATTTCTTAAGTAAATGATTATATTTGTACTGTGCAAATATTATTTTTGAGTTTAGTATCTGAAAATCATGGATTTGTAATGGTGAATAACCAATACACAACACAAAGTTTTATAAAACAAGTTTAATCAAATTTATTATAGACTTTTAACAAAAAACTGTATACAATATTTACAGTTATATTTTAGATAAATTACATATTTTCTCATTAAAATAATAAAATAAAATTAACAAGTAAATAAACCATTACTCCGACTTATAAACTTTTGCTCATTTATTTAAAATAATAATAATAATAATAATAATAATAATAATAATAATAATAATAATAATAATAAAATAATAATAATAATAATAATAATAATAATAATAATAATAATAATAATAATAATAATAATAATAATAAGAAGAAGAAGAAGAAGAAGAAGAAGAAGAAGAAGAAGAAGAAGAAGAAGAAGAAGAAGAAGAAGAAGAAGAAGAAGAAGAAGAAGAAGAAGAAGAAGAAGAAGAAGAAGAAGAAGAAGAAGAAGAAGAAGAAGAAGAAGAAGAAGAAGAAGAAGAAGAAGAAGAAGAAGAAGAAGAAGAAGAAGAAGAAGAAGAAGAAGAAGAAGAAGAAGAAGAAGAAGAAGAAGAAGAAGAAGAAGAAGAAGAAGAAGAAGAAGAAGAAGAAGAAGAAGAAGAAGAAGAAGAAGAAGAAGAAGAAGAAGAAGAAGAAGAAGAAGAAGAAGAAGAAGAAGAAGAAGAAGAAGAAGAAGAAGAAGAAAGAAGAAGAAAG